>JACXGJ010004839.1:37500-42836 GCA_016801105.1 Esox niger
TTGCTAGGAGTAATATTACATTTACCTGAATCCGTGGAAATATTTAACTTTACGGAGAATTCTGTGCATTATTATGGCCAACATTGGCTAAATTGAATGCAAATAGCGTCTGTATCAATATTTTGTTTATTTGGGATTTTTTCACATCTGAGGAGGACCTCTATCAATTGGTCCAATGTCTACCATACTGAAGTAGAAAACACAAAAAAGAAAATGTCTGCCTGATATGCTTTGACCTGTACAAATTCATGAACCATCAAAGAGTAAAATATTTATTATTTATTTGCATTGCCAAAGAGAGAAATGAAAGCTTCAGGTTTCCCTGGAAAGACAGACTTGAAAGCAATCACCCAGAGGTTTTTGGACCTTTTCAGTGTGTTGTGTATAATGCTGCCTTCTACTGTCTAGTCAGTTCCATCTAACTGCCTTTTGAAGTCCTACTTCCTCACTATTTGCTTTTCAGCAATTCTTTCCCACTGTGTGTCTGCTGGTTGAAAAGTGTGACTGACCGGCGGCGGGTGAAACCGTCTCTATCAACTGACTGAGCTTCTTGGCTCCTTGGCCATAGGAACAGCTCCAACTGGTCGTTTAGTTAGTGCTTTGTAAATGAATAGCACGCAGGTCAGGGTGGTGTCCGTTTTGGCTCAAGGTGAGTCTACTGGAGCGTGAAGCAGAGCAGAGTGGGCTCCAGATTGGGCCATGAGGGAAGGACAGATGCCCCCATCCCAGTCCTGCTGGCCCGGACCTCAGTAGACATGCTGGGGTGTGATCTCACTATTGCACCACAGGCCTGGAAGTTGCCCATCTTCCCCAAATCTCTGACAGCTGACAGTAGCCTTTTTTCTGAGAATGAGGTAGAGGGAAATAGAGAGAGAAACAGAGAGATAGTGTGTGTGTTCTAAAATAGAAATCGGCAACTTATGAGTCGTTGACAATCTCCATCTCTCTCCCCCCCGTCGTTCCCTTTCCATCTCTCCCTCCCTCTCCCCATCTCCCACTTTTCAACTAGTTGTTCCGTTACAGCAGCTTTGCAGTGTGGTACAGTAAGCTTGTCTTAGATTCCAGTGAATTAACAGATGCATGCAGCTCAACACATTCCCGGCATCTACCGGCTTCTCCTTCCTGTTTGAGCAGGGCGTCTTCTCGGGGTTTAAAGCACAAAGTGCTAGGCTCATTTCTAATAGCATTATCGTGTGAGTCCCTATGAAAGAGCGCTCCTTTTCTCTTGTCAAGGTGCGGGTGGGGGGGTGGCGGCAGGGGGAGAGGCTGTGGAGACGGCGTCCGCGCGGTCCCTGTTATCTGCCCCAGATGCAGGTTGACTTTAGACTTTCAATGGAAGGTAAAGTGAGAGAAAATTAATGAGAGCCATAAAGGCAGCAGGATAAATAATTAGGCAACCAACCAACCATTCGCCTCAAGATCCACGCATTCATACGAAGATCTGCCTTGCTTCTAAGTTTTAGTTTCCACCGTTTGTCAAAAATGGTGGCGGATGTCTTCTTTTTCTTTGGTGTGTTTTTTTTATTAAAACCTGTTTATTTACTCTTTGGCATGACAGTCAGGGCAGGGACTCTTTTGCCTGGCTTTCCTTTCTTCGTGTCTTCATGAATAATCGCTGTGATGACAGGCCTCTCGGTCCTGCCAACGCTAATTGGTCAGATGACTGCCTCTTTGAGAAGTTTGTTTCGAATGGTTATGTGAGTTCGGTTGTCAAAATAACGTGGGCAAATCAGTGGTGAACGAAGACGTCATACAGGTGAGACATTTCTGTGTGTTATGCTGAAGGTCAACTGAAGAACATGCATTTAACCAATCCACCGTTCACAGCTGTTTTAATAATGAATATCCTATTGTAATCATGAATATCCTATTGTAATAATGAATAATGATTCTTAGGTGACATCTCTTTTATTTCATGAGCCTCCTACTATGTAGTTTTCTATTACTAGAACTTATCCTGCCTCATATGTTTACCTGTGATAAGTCTGCCTGTCTGCCCCAAAGGATCCTGGGTCATACTGATATACTATGTGGAACAGATCAAAGAACAAACTGTTCTACAACTCCACCAACAGAGAGAGAGAGATCAATGAAAGACATCCATTATCCTGTAGCGTCTTTGATGGCTATTCATGTGTCTGTACTATTATCTGCTTCTCTAATCTCATCCAGAGATATAAATAAACATGTAGTGGTGTGAATAAGAGAGAGAGAGAATAAGCTCATAGGGATTATGGTAATTTTGAAGTAAAACATTGAAGGGCAGATGTAGCTTCCTCAACAAAATCACTTGGTTTGTACTGTCATATAAACAGGTGTTGATTTAGACATCCCCCAGTATGAACATGATCATATAGTGAGGAAGAAGTTTGTTGGCTGCACAAAGTCAATTCCCCTGGGGTTTGTGTTGGTCAGAGAAGCTCTTGAAACATTTGCTTAACTGTACTCATGGTCACATTCTTAATGATGAAAGCTTCAGTACTGGGTGTACTTTCATCTGAATCATCTCAGCCATGTATGCCAGTTGATTTCAGGGCAGTTTTTCTTCCCACCCAATCTCTTTCAACATGCCATTTGGAAACTCAGAAATCAATTATGTGTTCTCTACCCAAATGAAAGGGAAAAAAACGACTATATGACTTTAAAGTGGGCCTAGCTCGCCTTTGACATGGTGCATTACAAAGGGAAAGAAAAATCACACTGCATACCTGATCCATAAAAAAAGCCTTTGAAATGGATTGCAGGGCCTGGGTTGGATCCAGTCCTGGCACTAGTCGTGGCATTGATGGCACAGCCCTTGGGCGCAGGGATACTTGGCCTGGACAAGATGGCCGGTTCCTGGGCCCATATCAGTGGGCACTGGGCTGTCCTCAGGGAGCTCCTAAGCCATGCCGTCTGAAGAAGAACTGATGAGATTGGCAGAACATGTGGGCGTGCTATGGTTTTTATTTCAGTCAAAACAGCCCCGATGATATCGCTTTCAGTCAACCAACACAGGCTGCGTCCGCAAGCTGACCTAAATGATTGGGCTTCACACAAATTCTCCTCTCACAAAATTCATCAGAACACAACAGAAGTTTTTCTTTTGTTTTCTCTTTAAAATGGGTTTTGCATCATTCCTTTTCGTTTCACACTTGGTGACAACGTAACTAAGCGTCACGTGTCCAATTGTTGAACAGAATAGTGTAAAAATGTAGACTAGATAACAGGCATATTCTATAGCGGTAAAAACGTTACTTGTTCAAAAGACATTTAAATAGTATTACCAATACCAACCAAAATAGACGACTCAATCCACGAGAGAGAATTGACAGCTGCATCTCTTTCAGAAGTAGTTAGTTGATAACTATCCACTGGCTAATGGAACCTCAACCTTTGATGGGAAGTTGAAACGAGTGCTGCTGTCCAGGCTTGGCACCACACTGGACACAGACAGAGGGGCTATGGAGCAGAGCAGTGATGGGGAGGAAAGGACAGATCCGGGCATTCAAATGGGCGTCATCCGGAGGTGACAAGTGCACGGTGTTCTCTGAACTGTAGGTGTGAGCCCGCTGCTGCCAGTACATATCTTTTGTCTTTCATTATCTTCTATTTCCTTATTATTTTAAACGGACAGTCATTTTTTTCGACTAGAAGCTTTTTTGATATCCATTTAGATTGGAGGTTCATTAAAAAACCTCAGACAATAGAGGGACTTCTAATTAAGCCGCGCTGCATCTGGCCCCTGGCATCCTATCCCGTTGTTCCATCTATTCTGCTGGGGAGAATTCATTTGTTTCTTAATTAAGAAAAACACCAATAGCGTGAAAAATCTGCTTATGGTACCTGAATCCTAATTAGTTCAATGGTGAGGGGAAGGGGAGTACACATTCCAGTAGCCCTAGAAATGAACTCAGAGCTGATAAAAATGAACTAACTAGCCTTGCATAAATCGAAACTGAGGGAGAGAAAGTGTATCATCATTATGGCTAAGACAATATGCAAACTATCTTCAAGGAAATCAAATTGCCGGAATGTTTTCATTTGCATGTATTAACCATTAACATAATGAGGAGAAGTGACACTGGCCCCGGATTGGGTGTCTGTTCGGATTGATAACTCGGCTGCAAATAGTCTCCCCACAAAATGATGCTACCAGTCAAATCAGTGTTGAACTGTGGAGGGCTTTTTCTTCCTTATCGGTAAGACAGCCTTGTACAAACCTGCTGCAGTGTTGAATCTGTGCCATCATTCTGTGACAGCTATCCTTAAACAGGAAGTGACCCGGAGACATTTTCTTTAAGATGCTGCGGAGGAGAGAAGAGAATAGAAGAGGAGAGGAAAAGACAACCTGGCTGGGGGCTGTGCCAAAAGGCTGCCAGACCCAGTGTTAGTAGACAGCTAGGCACACTGTACCTCCATCTCCCCCATGAAGAACTCTTTCCAGGATACCAGTAGCTTACTTATCTGCTTCTTAAACACCCCAGCCAGGCCCACATTGGAGCGTTGCGGGCAACCAGCCAAAGAGACTGATGTTTTTGTACTGCAGGCATCATGCAAAACATTTGAACTGTCTTAATATTCACCCAAAAAAATTCCAACATGCTATTTCCGAGCATCAGCCTCTTAGGTCAATTTATTCAATTAAGTGTCTGTTTATTACAGATACCAAAGCTGGGTGGCAGTTCTACTTATCACCTTTTCTGCAGATTGGTGTTCTCGCAGAATACCACCATAAAGATTGCCTGGCTGTAATTAAAATGGCACAGAGACAAATCTGGTGCATGGGCTAAGACACGGCAAGATGAGGGAGGTAGGGAGACATTGCGAGGGGCAACGCTCTTTGTCGTCCAGTGAAAACGTTTGGGCCACAAGTGTTTACGAAGACGGGTGTCGGAGAAGATAGGGCACGGGTGTCGGAGAAAAATACACATGAAGAAGTAGGGCATGTGTGTTATAGATAAAAGACATATGACGAAGGTATGGCATGGGTGTCAGAGGGAATGTACATATGAAGAAACTAAGACATGGGTGTCAGAGAGAATGTACATATGAAGAAGCTAAGACACGGGTGTCAGAGAGAATGTACATATGAAGAAGCTAAGACATGGGTGTCAGAGAGAATGTACATATGAAGAAGCTAAGACATTGGTGTCAGAGAGAATGCACATATGAAGAAGCTAAGACATGGGTGTCAGAGAGAATGTACATATGAAGAAGCTAAGACATGGGTGTCAGAGAGAATGTACATATGAAGAAGCTAAGACATGGGTGTCAGAGAGAATGTACATATGAAGCAGCTAAGACATGGGTGTCAGAGAGAATGTACATATGAAGAAGCTAAGACATGGGTGTCA
>JACXGJ010004840.1:0-42750 GCA_016801105.1 Esox niger
ATGGGTGGAGGGGTGGAGACAGGGTCAGACTGAAGGGTGGAGGGGTGGAGACGGGGTCAGACTGAAGGGTGGAGGGGTGGAGACGGGGTCAGACTGAAGGGCGGAGGGGTGGAGACATGGTCAGACTGAAGGGCGGAGGGGTGGAGTCATGGTCAGACTGAAGGGTGGAGGGGTGGAGACATGGTCAGACTGAAGGGTGGAGGGGTGGAGACATGGTCAGACTGAAGGATGGAGGGGTGGAGACGGGGTCAGACTGATGGGTGGAGGGGTGGAGGGGTGGAGACGGGGTCAGACTGAAGGGTGGAGGGGTGGAGACGGGGTCAGACTGAAGGGTGGAGGGGTGGAGACGGGGTCAGACTGAAGGGTGGAGGGGAGAAGTGCAGTGTCGAAGCAGCATCCCTGTTATTCGTTGCTGTTTATTGTGACAGGAGCGGAGTCATCAGTTTCACTGATTAAACCAGTAGAGTCACCCCTCCTCACAGCCCCCATTCTTATAATACAATACTAATGAGAGGGAAGGGAGGGGAACTGTCTGAAAGGCTTGTTTTAGCTAAGTCTGCCATACTCAAGTAAGACAGGTTCTGCCTGCACCCAAGAAGCCCAAAGAGGAGAGGAAATCTGATGCTGGAAATGTAAGCAGAAACTTCAACTCAGACCTCAGACACACCGAAGTGTTAAAAATCCTCCTTTTGGAAGAACGACCTGACGTGGAGGTGGACAGGAAGTGGGACTAATGTACATTCCCAGTGCCAGTGGTAGGAGGGGTCACAGGGAAAAGGGCATGGGTCATCCACTTAGAACTGCAGTTACTGCTCTCAAACATTTCATACAATTATCTCTGTGTGTGTGTGTGTGTGTGTGTGTGCGTGCGTGCGTGTGTGTGTGTGTGTGTGTGTGTGCTGAATGCAGAGGAGACAAAAACCCAACAAATTCACATCTAACTAAACTAACCTGGGTATTGTGGTGGTCCAGATCACTGACTCTGGAGATCATGTAGCCTCACGTTCCTATCAAATTAGAACAAAAATTACCTTGGAATAACTTATATCACGAAACATTCAGCTACCTTGGATTTAAATGCTGAGGGAAAAATTACTGTTATTGGCAAGTTTAGAAATCCTTCAGGATGCAGAACCATCGCCATGGATTCCTATTTGATTTTTCATAAAGGACTTCTTCTGACCATTTTAAATAGAAAAGGTATAGGATTTGTTTTGGGCTTTTCTTGAACCATGTTTATTGGAAGATATCTTACACTTTCCAGGAGGTTTAGAGGAAAAAAGAATTACGTTAGAAGTGTTTAATATGACGTCTGAGGGGTTTTGGTGTTAATGGTTTAATCCGTTATTGAGGGTGGGGTGTAATAGAGAGGAACCAGCTAGCAAGGTAGCCAGTTCCATTTAACTGGTTTCAAAGAATTTTGCAAATCTCTATGCAAGATTTCAATACAAACAGCCTGCTACATTTTTATGTTCCCTTGTCAAAAATCCTTAAAACCCCTCAGATGTCATATTAAAGACAAACACTACAGAGGTGTGTTGTAAACCTGATCGAACACAGATTGGAATGAGCTCAAGCTGTAGTGTGTTTTTCATTCTAGCGGCATAAGAATGTTTCCGTAGGCCTTTTATTTCTTATCCTTTTAGATTTGTGAGGTTGTGTCACTATCACAGCTTTTTGTTGCTGAAGAAAATCCCCACCTCCTCAGTCAGAACAATGTGGGCGCACGTCTTCCATGCAGAGTGATGTCTTCAACCTGACCATTACAGATATAATGACCATTACAATGAAACATGTAAACCCTCACCCATCATGACAGTGCCCTCAAACTTTATTACAATGTCCAGATTTAGATATAGCAAATTGAAAGGAGACTTGACTAAACTATACAATGTGCCAGTCCTTGTCAGTGCTCTGTTAACCTAAGTCACTTTGACCGCAGTTGACAGGTACAGCCCATTTGGTTTGACTGAATTACGCCAGGCAGTTGATGCCATTAGCCACACACAACTGTAACGTTGGGAGTCCTTGAAGGAAAAGAGAGAGAGAGGTGATCCCACACAAACTGCCAACCTCAGCAACTTTCTCAGTGCTTTTCCATCACTTTCCTACCTTTCCCTCTTAATTTGACTCTCCCAGAGTTTCTAGTGTTCCAATCTGGTCCGGACAGCTTAGCGTCGTGGCTGTCACCGATGTCTAGCGGAAAACGCACATTGGGTCTCTCCAGGTGAGCGGAGGCCCGTCCCTGTTCAGCTCTCATAATCCCCTCCTCCCGAGTCTCCCCCATCCCCAGTCTGTCCCATCACGCCCCCTCCTCTCCCGACCTCACTCCAGTGAGGTCCACATTTGATTGACAGCTAACTCATCAGCAGGGACGTGTGCAGCCTATTGAAATACTTATCATCAATAATTCAACTACACCTCTCTCCACGCTCTCCTACCCCTTCTCCACCTGCCTTCTTCTCCCCATTTTCTCCACACCCACCCACCCCCCTCCTCTCCCATTCCCCCCATTCTCCCTTTACTCCCCTCCTCCCCATACCAATCGCCACCCAACCCCCCACTCTTCAATAACATGGCAAGAAGGATTTTGTGCAATACATAGGAGAAATGCATGAAATAACATTCTACACTACTTTGAGTAAAATAACCAGAAAAACCGGTGCATCAAATTGGAGAATGGTTGGATGTGTTTGTGGTATTGAATTTCACGTGATTTCTGTGCTGAACGGATACTCTAGAATGAGTCCGTGCGGCCCAACAGTAGATTAGCATAATAGGCTAGCCGCCCATTTGCCAAAGATTTATCAAATCACCAAGTCCATAACCAAGCCCCTATATAACTGAAGGATTACACTCCTACACCGAGCCTCCAACTCCCCCTACTTACAGCCCACAATGTCTAATAGAAGGATTCTAAGGAACGTCAAAGTCATCCAGGATGGAGGACAATTTACTTTTGATGACTCTGTGGAATAATTCTTGTTTTCCAAGGTGAAGAACATGATTCCCTAACCAACACCCTTTTAACTTCTATTAACCCCTCTAACCCCAGACCCTGTCCTGTCCCAAAATCCAGGAATCAGAAATGGGCCCATAATGAAGTGTTGGGCCAAGGAGGGTCGGCTGAGAAGCACCGTGGGACTTATCGTGGAGCACACATGGGAATTGTGGGGGATTTGAGGGGGAGCGTGGCGGACACTGGAGTGGATCAGCCTGTGACATCATTAACCATGTGGATCCTCCATGCGCTTGGCTTTCTGGGATTTCTGTAAGCCAGACAGGGATGGAGGGATGGGAGGGAAGGGGCAATTGGTTGGGGGTGGGATGGGGAAGTTCAGGATGTGCTCACGCACAGCATATTGAGCCCCAGACAGTGATCGTCAGAGGATGCTGCACATTATCGTTCTGAAACCCTGTAAGACCCAGGCCTTCTTTATACACACAAACTGGCACAACACACCCGAAACATTCCCCTTTACTGATCATTTCTCTGTAGGACCCTCTCCACTTCATGACTTTGATCAACAGTTAGTGGATGAAAGAATCCCAAACTCTTGGGCATATCCCTGACATTCTCCCAAAGGCCTCGTAACTCGTCCTGTTTGGATGCGTCAGGGCTGTGTTTGTCTCCGTCAGCAGCCTGGTCTGGACCGGTTGGTTGATGGTTGGAGATTGTCGAGGTGTTGTTTTTTTCTCCCTTCATTAGTCTCAGCGTTAATTACTAATCTCACGGTCCAGCGGCAGACGCTAACGGTGCTAATGTTGCTAACGTTGCTAACGTTGCTAACTCCCTCCACTAATGAGGGAGAAACCAGACAAACGGACAGGATTTATTTACCACACACGCACACGCACACACACACACACACACACACACACACACACACACACACACACAACAGATATGCTGTATGTAAAAACAGTGTTTACACAACGTAAGCACAAGCGGGCTGAAATGCTAGACTAGCGAAATTGCCCCCCCACCCACCAGATGGAGCATCGCCCGAATCGAACAGGCGTTCCACTCACCTATCCTGCCTCCCCCCCCCGCTCGCCCAGAGGGAGTCCACAATTAATGACCCCGCTGATGACCGAATCAGTGTTGGTAAGTCATGGGGTGGAGGGATGTCCTTGGGGAGGTTGTATTGGAGTCAAGGGAGTGGAAGGTGTGTGTGTGTGTGTGTGTGGGTGTATGTAGGACGCGCTGAGTTAGGCAGTATGGGTCTGAGTTCAGGTGATCCGTCCTGTATACATCCTGGACAGTACACCTCAAGGGGACGTGGTGGTGTGTGTGTATGTGTGTATATGTGTGTGCGTGTGTTTGCACCTCAGTGTATAAGTTGAGTGTAGCTTATTGTTTGTGTATGTGTGTGTGTGTGTGTGTGTGTGTGTGTGTGTGTGTGTGTCGGGGCAGACGCAGCAGTTTGAAACAACAAGCTTCAGCACTAGCTGCGTTAGCCAACCATCAGCGGTTTACCCCGTCCCACACCAAGTAGAGGGGGGCAAGGACGTTACCTATCCCGCCAGGACCTCACCTCTCCTGCTGTCGGCAGGCATTACGCTCCTCTTTTTTGCCCTAGGGGTGCGTTCAGCACCCACTCTGATAAAGGATAAGAGCCGTCACCATAGAGATGGAAAGAAACGATTCCATGGGAGGGCTTCAAACAAGCTGCCGTTAGAGACGCAAAACTACCATCATTACTAAAGCCCCCAGGCCAACACGTGTCTCTCTTTTTATCCATCCATCGCTCTGTCTTTCTCTAGTCGATCATTTTGTCTACTGTTGAGTGGCTCAAAGGGGAGCCGGGTGTCTTTCATCAAAGAGATGTCAGATAGTCCGCCCTCTTCAGCGCTTTATGTATCTGATAGCACCTGTCCATGTCTGAGAGGTTGTTTGCTCAGCCTTTCTCTGTGTGTTGTGTATGGACATGTGTGTGTGTGTGTGTGTGTGTGTGTGTGTGTGTGTGTGTGTGTGTGTGTTCTGTTAAACCAGCGTGTCTCAGTGCTGACACAAACTGTCCGGTAAAGTCGGGTAGAGGCAAGATGTTAGCGATGTTCGATTCCTCCATTCTGTCAAAGGTCAAAACTTTCCAAACCATCAACAATACCATAGAGATGGAGTTTTGGGTGGTGCAATCGGTATCCTTATGTCACCAGGCCCTGTGTGCAAGAGACCTGCAGTCAACTGTGCTTGTGGACAGCCCTCTTCAAATCAGACCGTAGGTTTGTGATTGTGGACAGCCCTCTTCAAATCAGACCGTAGGTTTGTGATTGTGGACAGCCCTCTTCAAATCAGACCGTAGGTTTGTGATTGTGGACAGCCCTCTTCAAATCAGACCGTAGGTTTGTGATTGTGGACAGCCCTTTGTCCAACCTTTCCAAAGAGCTAGTTGATGTAGAGGTGGAATCAGTCCTAAAATGACACTCGACTGCAGTTCTAAAACTGTGATCGTTGGTTTCTTTTTGCCCCCCTTACAATGCATGGGGGCCATATGCACATTGAAATGACCTAACTTTTGACATTACTGACACAACTTTGCTTAGTGGTATTTCTGACTGTTTATATATTTTTGATTGAAAAATATCTAAAAGGCCTCAGTCCAGTTCCTGGAGATGGACTTTCAAAGCAAATCGTACTTTTGGGGGGGGTTTATTTGAAATATTCTTTAGGCAAGTTAATAATTTTGAAACCTAAGTTTTGCATTAAAAAAAAATGATTGAGTTGAAGTTAAAGTGTACATCTCCCCCCTATGTTGGAGCCCTAAATATGGCTCGTTGTGCTATTTAGCGCTTGCATGAAATTTTGCTGGATTTAATAAAGTGTGCCAGTTCTCCTTGAGTTGAGTGTAGGTGAAAACATGCATTCCACATGCACACTAGGTGAGAACTTGGTTCATACAGTCCAGTACATTGGTTTGAAGTGCATGGTTTAGCTACAGGCAAATGTCATTTCTACCTCCCTCCGTGCCAAATATCCACATTGTAAGGGAAATAACCTCTGGTCAAGCACAACATCAAAAATGTGTGTTTTAGCTCCGGGCGAAGGCTTCAGTTTTTTGCACACACACACAGCAGATCATAAGTGGATTTCCAGCACTGGGATAATGGCCTACGGTTCTCGGGCTACATCCATAGAAACCCTGAAGAAAGATTAAGAGGAGGGGGGGTACAAAGAACTATAGTGAAAAAAGTATGATAAAGAACAAAAAATATCTATTTAAATTGCTTTAATGCTTCTAACACTATCTTGTGTGCTTCTGTGGTAATTACCCCTTCAGGGAAGTTTCTTCTGGAGATGGACAAAGTCGCTCATCCCAGCCAGTGTCGTCACGTGAAGTTCCTTGTGTGTTCTCAGTGTCTCGTGACCTTAGATGTTTTATTTGATTTGTGTTTATGAGGCCTAATAAATGCTTCAGCATTCTCTAAACAGCATTGTTAATATTGATGAGTGCTGACATGCACTATTCAATAAGAGGTTTGGTTACAACCCGTGCGTGTTAACGCTGTTTGGACTGAGGGGAAACCATACCAGAATACAGACAGTCTGGCTCCACCTCAAACATATTCATGTTCCTGTTACAGTAGCAAGTCTCAACGCCACTAGCTACTCCAGTCTACAGTATACCTGTGATCAAAGTAACCATAGACTGTAAAGGCTTCAAACTAACATGCGACACAGGAGATAACAGGCAAAGATTAGTTCTGAGGGGGGAAACTCCAGACCACTTCTCTAAGGACCTCTGTGTCAGTAGCATTTGTGACAGTTGGGTTGGATTACCTTATAGAAAACCCCCGAACATGGTCAGTGTCCTAGCATGTTTTTTCACTGTGGAACATTCTGGCTGGTGATTTTATGTTGACCAAATTAAACACACAGCTGGCCTAAAAAAACCTCTCTGTGCTTTTCAGCTTTCATTTTCCTGGGGACAGATGTTGGCAGTGTCAGATCTGTCTCGTTGCCTTTTTTCTCTGCTGTAATGGATTCCTAACCTACAGCGTAACGTTTACACCCCCCATAATCAGGTTGCAAGTTAGCCACTCACTTCATAAGCAGTTATCTGTCAATCCCCTTGTGGCTCTGGATTCTGCCACAACTTCAGTAATCAAGAAAATGGAGAAATAACTGGTCCCTCTGGGGCACCTCTCCAACACACCACACCCCATCAGTCAACCTGTCCCAGAACCCGCCTGTGCTGGACCAACACCTGCGAACGACAGAAAATGTCTGCACCAAAAATAAAAGTTTCCTCCTGCCTTACCACCTAACACCTCTGGCAGCCACCTGTGTCAGTGTATGGGCTGAGAGCAGAGGGAGAGACAAAATAATTAGCCAAATAATTCACCAGAGCAGTCAGAAAAAATGTAACTCTTCTTTCTCTCTTCTCCTTCCTAGCTCTCTGTCATTCTCCTTCCTTTTCTGTTAATCGTGTTCATTTGGAGAGAGATACTGTATTGGGAATGCTAGAATCAGAAAAGCTAGCTGGAGATAGGCTGAGCAAAAAAGTGGATAGAGAGACTGTGAAAGACAGCTGAAAGACAAGGGTGGAAGGCACCTGCTCTTGTGTAACATCAGATCAAAATCAAATATTTGGAGGTGTACTTATTAAATGTAGAAAGTATTTTCATCCACCTCAGCTCTGGGGTCAGCTGGTTATTTGGGGCAGGGGTTGGCTTGAATTGGATGTCACTCCTATTTTGTCTTCTAAGACCAAAGTGCAAGAACAGTCAGTAACAAAGTCCTCAACGGTCAGTATTCCCTACTATATTTGTCATTCTCAGAGCAGCTTGCTTATAAGTTAAAAGATCCAATCTCTTTCAGGACTGTGTCTCGCAGGCTTCCTTCAGCCCATCCACCAGGAACCTCAGACCACACCATGTTGTGGTGTAACTTGTCCCTTAAGGAAAGGCCTTATGTATTGTCACATTTAAATTTTACACTGAGAAATGTGGGAACAGGTTGACTACATTCTCCAATTGAAAAGTATTAGACCTACATTTGAATGTTGTGTGAGTGTGTGTGTTGTTCAGCTATATATGCTCAAATGTTGAGAAAACTCACCATCTTATTCTTAATAACTAACTCACCATCCTATTCACAATAACTAACTCACCATCTTATTCACAATAACTAACTCAACATCTTATTCACAATAACTAACTCACCATCCTATTCACAATAACTAACTCACCATCTTATTCACAATAACTAACTCACCATCCTATTCACAATAACTAACTCACCATCCTATTCACACAAAAAAAACTCACCATCTTATTCACAATAACTAACTCACCATCCTATTCACACTAAAAAACTCACCATCTTATTCACAATAACTAACTCACCATCCTATTCACAATAACTAACTCACCATCCTATTCACAATAACTAACTCACCATCCTATTCACAATAACTAACTCACCATCCTATTCACAATAACTAACTCACCATCCTATTCACAATAACTAACTCACCATCCTATTCACCCTAAAAAAACTCACCATCCTATTCACAATTACAAACTCACCATCCTATTCACAATAACAAACTCACGATCTTATTCACAATAACTAACTCACCATCCTATTCACAATAACAAACTCACCATCTTATTCACAATAACTAACTCACCATCTTATTCACAATAACAAACTCAAACTCACCAATCTTATTCACAATAAGTAACTCACCATCTGATTCAGCTTCGCAAACTCATCATTCCCTCAGGAATTTGCTAGATTTTCCTTTCTGACTTTCAAGAGGTCTCATAGTTGATCCAATTGGCATGACAAGTTATCACCACTCTTCCATGAATCAGTACTCTCCTTCCCTTCTCTCCTTTCCCCTTCTCTCCCCTCCCCTCCTCTTCCCTCATTTCCCTTCCTCCCCTCCTTTCCATTCCCCTTCTCTCCTTCCCACTCCTCTCCTCTCCTGTGATTAATCCTTGCTGACAGTGCATTTTCTTGCCAGAGCAGATACTTACTAATGTGTGTGTGTGTGTGTGAGTTTGTGTGTCTATCAATGCGAGTGTGCACATGCTTGCATTCTCCCTGGACAGTGGAAACACAATAGAAGCCAGGGGAAATAAACTCTTAATTGGAGAGGTAGGGAACTATGGTGTACCACAACCAGATAGATGGGAAAATATCAAACACACACACACATACACACACGTCTGTGTATCTATCCTAGTGGGAACCGTATAACCAGAAATCTATTTTCCCTGAACCTTACCTTAACCCTAATCCTGACTTTAATCCTAACCTCAATAACTTAAACTTTATTCTTAACGTAAACCTACCACAAACACCTAACCCTGACCAGTAATGCCTAAACCTGAAATGAACCCCAATTCTAACAATCAACCAATTGTAAGTTTTAGCCTAAACCTCACCCCTGAGCCAGAAACCATATTGTCCCTAAGGGGGGCAGAAAAAAAAGACATGTAGCCCCCACGTAAACGTAAACCTGGATCCCACACAAACTCAAAGAAACCTACACACCCAGAGACACACACACACACACACACACACACACACTCATTCAGCATCATATACAGTATTGGATCAGTTGAAAGGGAACTGAAGACAGCTGATCACTGATTGCGGCACTACAGCGTCACAGAGAAGGGAGCGGTGAGAGAATAAGAGAAGGAACAGAGACCCAGCGATGGAGATTAATGACATGCACACGTGTGCCACAACAGGCCTCCACGGGGGACGTGTTGTAGCTGCAGTCATTAGTTCTATTGGAGGAGAGGGGTACTCTCTAAGTGTTTAGTGGTTTGAAGCTGATCGCTCAGCCAGGGATAATTGAATAGAAATAGAGCATTATGATCTGGTTAGGCCGACGAGCAGCCTCTCACCCACCCTCTGTCACAACCGTTTCTGTATCCTTTAACCATTTAAACCTATGCGCGGGTGTGCGTGTGTGATGAGAGACGCGTGTGTCTGTGTGCTGTAGGGGTTGACTTTCCCAGGTTAACTTGGCACCTCTCCCCTCTCTCCAAAGAGCAACCCCTTGTTGTGTTCCAACAGGCCCCCCATCTCACACACACAGACACACTCATCCCACCACACACCCTGTCGCTGCGTGAGTCATGAATAATTGATCAAAACTAGTCTTATGACATGCAGTATCAGACCAGCGCAGAAACATCTCATCTGAGCTCTTCTGCCACTGCTTATTAACCCCACCGCCAGAACCCACACCTCTGAACAGCGCCTGTGTGTGTGTGTGCGTGTGTGCGTGCGCGCGTGCGTGCGTGCGTACATAAGTCAAACACCAACCCGCCGCGTGGAGCTCTAGGTTTAGAGAGTTGCTTTAGACATAATAGACCGTCTTTACTCATAATATATATTACTGTATATAGACTTCCCAGATGCACTGTATGCACCTGTTCATCTACTGAACAGGTCCTGGTGTTTGCTCTGACATTTGTCACTGGGTTTGCTACATCTGTTCTCTCTCAAACACTTCACTGACAATGAATCTTTAATGGACTGCTTGCTGCTTTAAAGGAAAAGTCTGGTACCAGGAAACGGTGTCTTTTAACCCCTCCATATAGTTTCCGCTCCTCCAAACCATTCTCTGAATATTCTTCTTGTCCAGATAACTTTTCATTACTCTCGGGCTAAATGTGTGTCTTTCACTGGATCTTGAACATACACCGCTGTCCATTATTCTGTGTATGTGTTCTGATGACTGATGACCTCTCATCTGTCAGGCTGCTGAAATATTTACATGTAGAGAAGAATGACAACCCAGCTCCGAGTCCGGGGGCCAAGCAGCACACACACACACACACACACACACACACACACACACACACACACACACACACACACACACACACACACACACACACACACACACACACACACACACACACACACACACACACCCACACAGAATACACACTTGCCCACTCTCAAAATATCATTCTCCTGAAGTAGAATTTTACCCCAATTGAAGGACGCATGCTAGAGGTTAGTTTAATTTCTTACATTCCTTATGACATCTTGGTAAAACATAATAAAATGCAGATTTTCATCAAATGTTACAAATCATGCTGAAGATATCATTTGGTTTGTTACACAAATGCTCAGGCTTTACATACATTTGCAAATAACATTTATTTTCTACTCATACACAAAATAACCAGCTCGGCACGTTATGTAATTTCAAGTCGTTACATTTGAAAATACAACTATCCATACATTAACCAGCTCACCAGTTACATGCTGTTTACATCCCTGAGTTCACTACGACATACTGTAATGCACAGGCACATGAATGGGGCCATACATTAACCAGCTCACCAGTTACATGCTGTTTACATCCCAGAGTTCACTACGACATACTGTAATGCACAGGCACATGAACGGGGCCATACATTAACCAGCTCACCAGTTACATGCTGTTTACATCCCAGAGTTCACTACGACATACTGTAATGCACAGGCACATGAACGGGGCCATACATTATTGATCAGTCACTGTCATCCCAGGGACCTCAGGAAGGAACCTGGGACACCGCGACACGGTTGGACCGCTGGCGGAGATCCACAGGGGTCAGTTACTCGCCAACATGTCTGAGATCACGCTACAGGGCGGCCGTGAGTTTGTGCGTGCGTAGATGTGTCTGTGGTGCGGAGGTCAATGGCTGATGACATCATCTGTAGCTGGAATAGAGGCTCCAGATGGACAGAGATGAGCCCAGCGCCCTGGTCTTCTGGGCGTCCTCTCTTGGTGGCTGCAGACACGCCAGGCTCTCCGAGACTCCCCTTTGACCTCTGCCAACCAGCCCACTGTGGACTCATGGTTCTCCAGCAGCGTGGTAATGATCCAGCACCTCCATCCACCACCATCTATTTCCTCTTGTCGTCATAGGGACAGTGGAAGGGCATGATGACTATGAGCGGATTCGGTCACTGTGTCATGATGTAATCATTCATTTGCCCTTCTTTAGGACCTACTGCAGAGTCACAACAGAAACCCCAGAACACATGGAGGGCATACAACCTGTCAGTCCCTCCCTCCTCTAGAACCTGTCAGTCCCTCCATCCTCTAGAACCTGTCAGTCCCTCCCTCCTCTAGAACCTGTCAGTCCCTCCCTCCTCTAGAACCTGTCAGTCCCTCCATCCTCTAGAACCTGTCAGTCCCTCCCTCCTCTAGAACCTGTCAGTCCCTCCATCCTCTAGAACCTGTCAGTCCCTCCATCCTCTAGAACCTGTCAGTCCTTCCATCCTCTAGAACCTGTCAGTCCCTCCATCCTCTAGAACCTGTCAGTCCCTCCCTCCTCTAGAACCTGTCTGTCCCTTCCTCCTCTATAACCTGTCTGTCCCACTCCTCTAGAACCTTTCTGTCCCTCCCTCCTCTAGATCCTGTCTGTCCCTACTTCCCCTACAACCTGTCTGTCCCTCCCTCCTCTAGGACCTGTCTGTCTCCACTTGCTCTGCAACCTGTCTGTCCCTCCCTCTAGATAATGTATATCCATATTTCCTCTACAACTTGTCTGTATCCTCTAGAAGGTCCTTCTCCCCTAAAACCCCTCAGCCCCAGCCAGAAAACATCAGTGAAATGTCCAATGTAAAAGTGTGACACTGTTGTTCCAGAAAATCTTAACTAACCATAGAAAAGCTGCCATCCTGAGAGCTAGTGTTCCAAGTGGACGCAGAAGATAAATCTGCCTTATCAGTGTCTGATGTGATCCCAGTGTTCAGTCCTGACCATCCGGCTCCAAGGGAATTCCCAGCCATGTGTCTGACAGGTTTGATGAATCTCCACATTCCCTTTTCTCCGGACGCAAATCCTGGGTCCTACCCAAATGCCCTTCTCCCGTCAGGCCGCAGTGTGTTTCTCTTCAAATCAGGGGAGTGACTTTTCAACCCTCTCAGCCAGGTCTTATTACCAAGAGCCCTCCATCTTATCTTCTCGCTGTCAGAAGACACTGGGGGCCTTGTTTGTCGGTGGCCAAATGTCACCAGGATCCCCAGCCTGCACAGGGGCTAAAGTCTTAGCCACCGGCATAAACTGTCCAACTAAGATGTAAACTTTGGATTGCAACAAAGTGGTTGTAGTGCGAAAGCTTTGGCCAGCCTGCTGTGTTCCTTGGAGACAAACTAAGAGCGGTACAGCAGTCGGCAGGGAAAATGGGCCAGAGTAGGACCAAAACACAAACTTATTTTCCGATTTCGGGAAAACATTTCCCCTTTGTATCACACATAATGCTTTCAGGTTTTAGGCAGTAAAATGCTGTGTGTCAGGTATAAAAGGTGTGTGTGTAGACGTGTTAGTGTTTGTGACGTTAAATGGGCTCTTAAATGTTAATAAAGGCAATGCATATTTCAGAGAGGTAAATAAGGCCAGGTGTACAGGTTGGCTGGGTAGGGGAGGCTGAGGGATGACTTATTCATAGCTGACAGAGGCTGAGGAGGCCCAGGGCTTGGAGGTTTGTGTGAAAGCACTCGTCAGGTTGAACGGGCGTGAGTGTCACTGTGCCCTGGGGCTCGTCTGCCGCGGAGTCACGACTGCAAGGACAGATGAAGAAGGATCCGTATGAATGAAAAGCCAGGACGCCGTCTGTCCTCCTCCTCGTTGACACACGCGGGACTCCACAAACCAAACTCCAGACGGGAAGCGTGCGAGAGAAAGGTGTTTTCTCTGAAGGAGAATGTCACTTTCTTTATATCTCTCGCTGCGTGAAGAAATGGGATTGGGACCCAGTTCTCCGCACTGTCTTTGTTCCTGGACAGGTATTCCCTGCTGATAAACTCTGTGAGCGTCAGTGTGTACACATTCGGGGAGGGCAGACAGCAGAGTAAATGCCTTCTCAGCCCGGGGGAGTTGGATGAAGAGTGAGGATACGGTTTCCCCGGGGCTAAAAATTGCAACACCAATAAAAACCACACCAATAAACAGAGGAAGATCTGCGAGGGAAAAGAAGACGACAATATTTTCTTTTCTGCCAAAGTGGTGGGGGGTGGAGGGAGCGGGTTAGGAGGAGGCGCTGGCCCCAAACTGCCAACAACTCACCACAACAAAACAATTTAAATGAAAAGGCAATATGTCAGACAAATGCCTCTTTTCTTTCATTCCTTCACCTCCTCGCTCGTGCCTTGGTGTATCACTCCTGCTTCTCTCTCTCTCTCCCTTTCAAACGGTGACGCCACACCTCTCTCTGTCACTTTGTGAGGGTTACTGTGACAATATCCCCGCTCTGTCTCTCTCCCATCTACCAGAAGTACCGCTGACTCTGCAGACTCCAGCGCCGCACTTCCTTGTTCTGTCTGATTTTTTTTGCGCTGTTTTTTCCCAGAGAATCAAAACCACTCAGTTGTAGGTGCTAAGCAGGGCAAACAAGGACATTGTTTTATAAGCTGTACATCCACAGTCTACCCCAGTTTACAAAGCTATCACAGAGTTGATTCAAAATGAAGCTCTGCCCTCTTTTGTCTCTCTCCGGCTCTCTCTCTCTCTCTCGCTCGCTTACAGAAGCTGTAAGCTCTGCTGTTGTTCTGTCACCCAACACACCGTCTCACTTTAGTCAATGAAAGACAAAGTCAACACCATGTCCCCGAAAACTGACACAACGAAGACGCGGTGGCGAAAACAAACGGCAACATATCACTGACAAAATGCAGAGGCTCCGGTGGACAGGAACACACCTCCAGGGTTAGCGCTAGCATCTACAGCGTCTCCTTCCTCGACGCACACGGTCCTTCAGTCAGGTCAGGGTACGTCTGCCTCTGAGTCAAGTGGCGTCTTGGTAACTGACTGTGTGGGTCCAGTGTCACCTGTCACGAAGGCTCTGCCACTCGGCTGTCTTTAGCGCCGGGCCACAGTGACTGGCTGCACACGTAGCACTTCACAAACACACCCGGTGACAACACCGAGGGCCGCAGTACAGCCTGTGCAAAATGGCTGCCGTGGTGTTGACTCTTTTAGTCAACCTCAGGAAATCTCACCTCAGGGCATTGTGGGATTTGGAGTTGTACAGAGAGAGGCAGGCGAAAGGAAGTCTGCTGTAATGTCATCACTGGTGAGAAAGTCAGACGGTGGGGAGGGATGACGGGCCGGGCGAAGTGCTGTACGTGTTAGTGTGAGACAAGGGAAAGAGAGAACGGCTGGAAGGCATGGGTGTGTGCAGACTGTGACCTGCTGTGTGACTCAGAATTAGATGGGCCGGGGAAAACAGAGCACGCGTGCATGCGTGTGTTTGACATTCAGTACCTCTCTGTGTGACGTGTTGTTTCTACGAGTCACTGGTTTCGTTTTGGTAACGTAGAGAGGCAGGGGTCAGCCGGAGAGAGGGACAAAGACAGAGATTAGGAGAGAGGTTTAGGCAGGACAAAGAGAGGAGTCCAAATGATACTTTTCTCATTGTGCCTGCAGTATCTACCAGAGTGTTACAGTCAACTAGCATTCAGAGAGACTCATGAGGAATTCATGGCTTCCTGGACATGCCTTCTCTCTGAGAGCCCCTGCATTCGTTCAGGACTTCTTCCATCCCACTAACCTCCATGTATTTCTGGAAGTTACCTGTAGGATCCCACTAGACATGCACTGGTTGAATCAACATTACTATAAAATAATTGGTCAAATAATTGTTTTAAGATGGACTACCACAGACCATTTAGCAAGTTTATTTGTAGTTTCAACACCATGTACTGGCTCACTTGAACCTAATCAAGTCTACGGGTCACGTTTGTGCTTGTCCACTTCCTTCCTCATCTGTAGTCCGACACCATCACTTCCAGTCTGGTTCAGAGATGGAGATCAGAGCCGCCGGCATGGTGGCTTGTTTGTTCAGCACTTGGTCGTGGAGCTGTGTGCTGAGAGGTCGCTGCTGACTAGTCATTTGTTATGGAATATGGGGTGTTTCGATACGAGGCCAAGAACTTGACGGGCTGAACGAGTCCCTTCGTTTTCTTATTGCTGCATTGTACCAAGGGCTCAGCCCAATGGTGCCATTTAGGTTGTGAATTTGTAACAAAAGCTTGGTCAGTTACTAGCTGTAGTTGCAGAAATGTGCAAACATTGTTCAGTCACAGAGCTGAGGTGGAAGGGTCGGCGTAAAACACCTCCGGATGTTTGGAATTGGCATCAACTGTGACTGGAAATGTATGCTTTGTAACGAGGCCAGTCTATGATTTGCCTTCGCTTACCTAACATGCTGTGCCAATGGACTGTGGTTGGAGCAGGCATTTAAAGGGTACACACAGCACTTTTACTGAGTTTAATTAACCTTTTAACTAAGGAAGGAGTAATTAGTAACACAGGAGAATGAAAAATCTATATAGTTGCTGTGTCTGCAGAGCCTTATTAGAAAATCCAATCAAATGAATTGTGTCTGAATCAACCTGTGGTGATTTTGCTTGGAAGACATATTGAATACATCCAATGATATGGTTGTTATATTTTCACATCCCGCCCCCATTAGAATGTGTACAGCCCTATTACCTGTCATTCCCCAAAAGCAAACAAGTGATCAGATAGATTAACCGGTAACAAGATAATGAGTCATTACTGTGCTTGGGTGTAAATGCTGTTTACAGCAGTTATTTAAATTGCCCATTGATGAAAATGTAAAGAAATGTCTTGCATTCTTTTCCAGAGCTCAGTATGTACCCAATTTTTCCACTCCAATTTGTAGAGCATCTTTTGCAGATGAGTGCTTTCTGAATGTGTTACAAAAACAAATTCAAAGTGTCGTGTGCTAATGCCCAAACAAAGAAACTTGAACATTTCTAACATTATCCCCATGCCCACTCATGGGGCTTATGAATTTTGCTGAGAGATTCTGACTTCAGCAAAAGCTGATTTTAACATACATATTGAGGAGTATGATTGATTCTGAAGTATCACTGGCTTATGCTCCATGGAATACATAAATGAACAAGGATCAGTGTTGTAACCGGGATGGTGTCATAGACTTTTCTTTATGTCAACTGAAACTGAATGCAACTGTTGATGAACAGTTGCATTCATGTGAAAAAGAAAGTAGACCCCTTAAAAGTAGTTTTATTGTTTTGCATACTTGGACAGAAATGGATGTGTAGACATCCCTTCAAAACTATTGTCTGATTATGGTAACCAAATTAACAGCTAAGTTTATACTTTGAAATCATTCATTCTTATCATCATAAAATTCACACTAATGCATTTTAATAGAGCGTAAAACAGAAGCAAACCCCCAAGCAAAAACAGTGTTTTTCGGAAGCATTAACCCCCCTCTGACATTTTCTGTTACAGCAGGAAATCTAAATCGTTTTTTGTTCTCATCAACAGAAAACGCCCATAATGTCAAAGGGAAAAATTAAATCGGCACATTGTTCTAAATTTACTGTAAATATTAACCAGAAACTAATGAATTGTGGAAGTGGTCACCCACTTTGCTATAACACACTGGAATAAGATGTGGTGCAACCATGTTTAGAAATCCCCTAATTAGTTGAATGGAGTCAAACTTTGTGCAGTTAAAGTGTTTGACATTATTATTATTTTAAATATTAAAGCAATGTTGGTGGAGACTTTAACAGAGATCTAAATAGACTCAAGGCTGTAATTAGTGCCAAAGGTGCCTATACAAAATATTGACTAATGCTTGTGGCACGCTGGCCCCTGCCTCTGTGAGCCTGTAAGAGCCAACCTAAGACAGGACATGGGAGAGCGAGAAGATAGAATCTGTAAAGCTGAAAAAAATCTAAGAAAGACACGCTTAGCTTGTTGAAACATCGCAATAAAGAAACCTCTCTGAGACATCAGTGTGATTATTGACTCTGTCAGAATACAACAGTGATCTGGACTTTTCTCCATATAACCTGACAGTGGAATGATGTACAGGGTGTGGACAAAACAATGAAAACACATGGAAAAGGACTTACTTTGAAGTAACTAAATCACAATTACAAGATCAGCTGCAGAAGTAACATTTGTATCAGCTATAGAGGTCTGACAATAACCACGTTGATATGGGTTTCCAAAGCAACATGAGGCAACTGTTAGAATTCCAAAGATGCCAAATACTCTGTGCCTGGAATGCATGTTTTTTTGTCTCAAACTGCTAAGTTATTCAACCTGTCATAGAGAACAGTCTAAAAAACCATGATAGCATATGCCGAACATGGTCAAACCTCTTTAACCCAGTGTCACCTAAAATGTAACGTCTTGAGAATTTGTGGCACGGCTGCAATTCAGAATCCTCTTTTATCCAAGGCCAACACACCAAGGCGCATAACTTGATGTAAGAATCACAAATACTGGACCCATGGGCAATGGAAAATAGGAGATTCATAATGGCATCTTCTGGGAGTCTGATGATTGGGTCTGATGATTGCCCTGCATGGTTCTATAACGGTCAAGGAATATGAGACCATTTTACTGGACGGAGTGCACCCAGGGTTCAAAAACTGTTCCCTCATGATGTTCCTGTATTCCAGGAAATGCCTCCATACACATCCTGCTAAACAAAGTGTAGTTTTATGAAAACCAGGATGACGTCAGACGCCCACCATAGCCTCCCCAGTCATCAAATGTGAACATCATTGTTGATTTCCACCTCTATCCCTCAAAGAAATGTCCCACTACCCTCAGTTCAGGACTTGAATGAAAGCATTACAAGTAGGATACAAGCTGTTCTGAAGGGAAAGTGTGGCCTCAACTCTTGCTAAGTCTTTGACATTAATACACTGCTCAAAAAAATTGGGGAACACTTGAATTACACATCTAGGCATGCTCCTGATGAGGTAGCAGAAGGTTTACGGGGGAATGTCCTCCCAGACCTGGATCAGGGCACCAGTGGGCTCCTGGACAGTCTGCGTCGCTGCTTGGCGGCATAGGATGCACTGATATATAACATCCCAGAGGTTCTCATTTGGATTCAAGACTGGGCAATTTGGGGGCCAGTCAATTGCATCAATGCCTTCGTCATCCAGGAAGTGCCTACATCGTGGCCACATGAGCCTGTGCATTGTCCTGCACCAGGTGGAAACCAGGGTCCACTGCACCAGCATAAGGTCTGAATATAGGTCTGATGATTTCATTCCGGTGCCTAACAGCAGTCGGAGTACGGTAGGCTAGTATGTGGAGGTCTGTGTGACCCGCCAAGGATATGCCTTCCCAGACAATGACTGACCCATCGCCAAACCAGTCATGCTGGATGATGTGGCAGGTTTGGTCAAAAACATGCAGACCAGTTCTGACAGTTTGGTCAAAAACATGCAGACCAGTTTGTGTGCATGGTGCTGGAGGTCATTTTGTAGGGCTTTGGCAGTGCTCCTCATGTTCCTCCTCACACAGAGGATATACCAGTCCTGCTGCTTGGTTGATGCCCTTTCTGCAAAACCATTTCCTTTTGTCTTGCTATTGCCTCTCCAGTGCACCTGTTGTCACTTTCATTGGCACCAAAACAGGTGACACTGATTCACAGTGGCTTCCTAACTGGACAGATGTATATTGCTGAAGTTAAATTGACTTGGTGTTATATTGCAATGTATACGTGTTCCCTTAATTTTTTTTAAGCAGTGTATATTGTTTGGTGTTTTCACATTTCTGTTCATTTTAATTGAATAAATGGTTTCAATGTTTCTTTTATGTGTGATCTGCTGTATTGGTTTACATACGTAAATGTTGTTGAAAGACAACTTTCCAGGATGCGTGATTACTTTTCACATGACTATGTGTAACATTTATTGATAACACAATCAATTTGTGAGTCGTTTTTGATTCATGAAATTTTGGTGAAACAGTGGCCTTTGTTACTTCCTCTGACACATGCAGAGTGGAGTGGGTTCAAACCCATTGTGCTTTCCATTGCCATTTTCTTTTATTCTACCAGAAACAGAAAGAGGGACACATGCAAAATGACGTCCTAGTACAGTACTGCCACCTTCTGGTTTGGAGTATTTTAACAAAACTGACAGTAGGTGATACGTCAAAAGATTAAAAAAATATTGATGTTGACAATCTTCAGAGAGGTCAGATATGAACATAGACCATATTATTGGTCTGTTCTCTCCTGAACTATAGTGTCCTCTTACATACATCTGAATGTTAAGATAGCATGTGAAGGTTGCACTGTGGGCACTGTGGAGATTTTCAACCTTCAAAATTGCTATAATAATCTGAACAGTCTCATTGATCAATCACCTGCTACATGTACTTTTTCCATATGTAACCGTGGGACATCCGCCTGCTGCGTTCCTATGTACACACTTGTATAATGCTTTCAAAATGACCTGCACACCAAATAACCAAATGAGTAGAGTAGATGTAGTAGATGGTATCCATCTGCATCGTTGTTGATATGGATGTCAACAGGTTTCTCCAACACATGTGGTGTTGCTTACTATATTATGTATATAAATCCCCAAAATTTGAAAAAGTAAAAATGAAATACCAAGAAATCTATATGGAAATACAACATGATTTGAAATAGCTAACTGTATGAAAAAGGGCATATAGACTTGAAATGGACAATTTAGCCTCAAATTCACTGTGGTTCAATAAAAACACAAACAATTACCAGGGCTGGAGAAATAGTAAGGGGTTCTGCTCACCCTTGGTAGTGCCATTAGAATGACTGTCAATATAGAACAGGCTGAGTCTTGCCACCATGGTTGGGAAATTAAGTAAATTATTTGAATGCATAGGAGTATGACTACCTGAGGGAAAAAAATGTTTTACAAGTTTGTTTTCGACAATTTTAAGATCTTACTTACCCAGCATGCAGATAAAGGATGCGTAATGGCAACGCAGTAGGAATTTAAGGCTTTCAGCGACAGAATGTATGATAACTAGTAAGGAGACAATTCTGCGATTGATACTAGTTGCCACTCACTCACAGTGATCATGGAAATGATTCCAAATGTGAGGAGCAGAACAACGAAAATCTGATCTATTTAAATCAGTAGAAATTGAAGGGATCTCTAGAGTTACCCATCCCTGAGACCGTGAGGGTCAGATTTAGGGTAGGGATATGTTATAATTAGGCACATTTTGGGTTTAGGCATTACTAGTAAGTTTTAGGAACTAGAACTTGGTAAAGTTTAGGCACAACGGTTCTACTATTGGGTTCTGACTGTAAACTGCACTTAGGTCACTGAACATAATCGGGAGCCACTAAGAACCAATTGTACTGGGATATGTTAATATTGAACATAATAGCACTGCAAACATTTTTAATATGCAGCTAACTCGTGCACTAATGTGTTGAAATTAGCATCAACTCATGCAATACAAAACAACCCTCAAACATAACCATGGACCTCAAAGCCAGTTCCAGTTTTTCATTACAACCCTCTAATCAGGGACTTATTTAGACCCGGGACACCAGGTGAGTGCAATTGGCTGACTCAGTTCCGTCAATGTCGAGATCTGTCACTGGAAGTACATCACATGCCGTTCTGGTTTTTATCACGCTGCTCGCTCAACCAGGTGGTCTCTACGTGCCAGAAGGAATGCATTATCCAGCATTCTACCTCATTTGAGCTCACATGGGGTTACAAGGAGTTGCTCGAGCATGAAGAGGCAAGGCAACCCTATTCGATTTACTAACTGTTCAGCGCAGATGATGCTAGTCAATTGCATTTCTGTGAGACCCCTGAGCGAATTCACCAGCAGGACTCAAACCATTAAAACCTGGTCTCACAATGATGCAGCTAATTGAGAACTAGTGAACGTTGGCAAGAGGTATAATGCCTCCATTTTTGCCGGACTTCATGAGTGAGAGAGTTAGAAAGTGTATACAGCATCTGTGGTATCGTGTTCGGTCAGGCTTAGTGGGATGGATATTTTCGGATTGACCCTCCACCACACACGAGGGGCAGCCATACACCGCTCACTACTGGATAGTCATCCACCGCCCACTAAAAGATAGTCATCCACCCCTCACTAAAGGACAGTCATCCACCCCTCACTATAGGACAGACGGGCACCGCTCACTGAAGGACAGTCATCCACCGCCCACTAAAGGACAGTCCTCCACCGATCACTAAAGGACTGTCATCCACCGCCCACTAAAGGACTGTCATCCACCGCCCACAAAAGACTGTTATCCACCGCCCACTAAAGGACTGTCATCCACCGCCCACTAAAGGACTGTCATCCACCGCCCACTAAAGGACTGTCATCCACCGCCCACTAAAGGACAGTCATCCACCGCCCACTAAAGGACAGTCATCCACCGCCCACTAAAGGACAGTCATCCACCGCATTAGTCTTTTTAGGAGGAACAACACCAATTAGCACGATTTCGTTTAGAGACACACACCAAGACACAAACACACCTAACACCTAAATGCAAATTAGATATGCAGGTTAAGAAAATGTGATGGCTATTACATTTAAAGGAACATTCCGGTCACATGATCATTCCCACTGAAACCGCAAAGCTTCTCCAAAATGACAGAGTTCTAACATAAAGATATTTCCCTGTCTCAGACAGTCCAGCACCACTTACAGTTTGTGGCGTGCAACCGGGTGTTTGGGGATATACTGACCTGTCTGTTTCAGCTGCATGGAATCAGCTGCCACTCTCATTTTGTCTTCTAAAGCAATGATATGTTTGCAAGGTGGGATTACTAACTGAAAGGAGAGTTCAGATAGATGATTTGACTGGAGAGGCTTTAAATAGACTGGCGGTTTGCCAGGGCATTGTGGACAGGGATGGCGAATGGCTGTTAGAGCGTTTTGGATTGTACCTTGAAAGGTTGGGTTTGAATCCTGGGAGAAAATTATGTGCTACATTATGATGGCCATTCCAGGCTTCATTGCCATTTTTCTAGCAGCAGGATATTATGCTAGCAGCTAACTCAGAATTTATCTTTCAAAATAAAAGGCATCATTGAAATATATAAAGCAGTAACAGTCTTGTCTGTCAATGTAGTCAGTCATTTTATGTTTAATGTTCGTTGCAATGTTATACTTGTCTGTTTTTTCAGACTAGATTGTTAACTATATTGCCTTATATATTTCAATGATGGCTAAAGAAAATCTGAGTGCTGCCAGCCTAATATCATGCTGCTAAAATAATGCTAATGAAGCCTCATTTGGCCATCACCAGTGCTACCTCTTACAATGTTAATATGTGCTGCCAATTAACATTGTTTATTTATCCTTTAACCTCAACCTTTATCTTTACCATCCAGAATTCATAACAAACTGTAGTACCTAACCTTGTTTCACTCCACCTATGGACATCATCACCCTATGGACTTACATTAAATAGTAACATAAGTTATGAGAACATTATACAAGACCTTTCTATTGTTGTGGGAACCTAACCCTGAGCAAGAAGTGTATATTCCATATTCCCTAGGCCTAAATCTAACCCTTACCTTGATCTAAATTAAATTTACCGTTTTCCAAAGTGCTTCCTAAAATTAACCCCAGTTCTAGAACTATTCCCAGTTGTATGTTTTTCCCTAAACCCTGGACCAAAAATTGGATTTTGCCTTCAGGACTGGCCAAGAAAACCTTGTAGGAACAGATCTTTCAGGTTTTACGATCCCCATTAGAACACACAAACATGGATCTCTCACACCCACACACATGCACGCACATAAAAGTCTGAGGGTAGAAGTGAAACCTGGTTAGGGAGGAGCAGGACATGATCTGTTGGTGAGTCAGCAAAATATTGACCCTCCACGACAAGGTTACTATCAGTCATACAGCTCTGATACAAACAACAATGTCATGGGGGAAAATGATCCATCAAATAGTCTAATATCATAAAGTATTGCATTATAAAATACAGTGCCCTCCACTAATACTGGCACCCTGGTAAATATTAACTAAATGGTATGTGAAAGAAATATTTTTATTGTTTATCCTCTTGATCTTTACTGAAAAATATGAACAATCATCTAACCATTAATGAAAGTTTAAAAATTACAAGAAAAATAGGTTATTTATCATCATTAAACAAATATGTGGAACCTCCCTTTGCCAAGATAACAGCTCTGTGTAGTATAACGCGTAATGAGGTTGGAGAACACATGGCATGGGATCTGAGACCAAAAAGCTACATTTTGGTATCATCTGACCATAAAACTCTGTGCCATTAAATGTTCCAGTAATGTCTGACAAACTGTAGGTGCTCGTGTTTGTTGTTTGTTGCCAGTAAAAGATTTTTTAGGAAACCCTCCTAAATAACTTGTGGTTTTGTAGGTGGCACCTGAATGTAGTTTGGGAGACTTTCTGACCCAAAAATCCAACTAACATCTGCAATTCTTCAGTTGTGATCCTTGGAGATTCTTTGTCCACTAAAGACATTTTCCTCACTGGAAGATGGCATGTGAGTCAATATAGACAGACGTCCTCTTTCAGATCGATTAGTAACATCCCCAGTTGTTTTTCACACCCCTCTTTTTGCTCATATTTTGTGCTAATATCGGTGGAGGAAACTGCAGCCGGTCTCAGGGCTTATCGTGGATTTACTGAATATGATAACAAAGAACCACATAAGATACATTCATAATAGGCCTAAGCATTAGACAGCAAATTTTAATGTCACATTGCAATACTAGTTCTTGTTCCTCTTGTTGTCAAATGACCACTCCCTGAGTGAGAGGAAGAGGACAGTTAAACAGCACCATTGACCCTCAAACTACTTGTTCCTTCTGTTCCTCCTGATGTGTGTGTGCATGTGAGAGTTTGTTTGTTTTACTCATCCTGATTCATGACACCACATTTTTCAGAAACTTCAAAAAGTATGAATACATCTTCATATTATTTATCTGTATTAGTTATACATTTGTTTCTAAAAAGAAAGGCCACTGCAGTCTACACTTTGTGGATGAAGAGCATGATGCAAAGTGACTTGCAGTCTAATTGGTTCGGTATAAAATTCTATTTTCCCCAAACACTAAACTAGGCCTACCCTTATCCCAATGCATCACTCACTTCTCTAGTTAATCATTACTTCACTCCATTATGCCTTCTGTGTTTGTTGGTTTGTTTATTTGTTTATTTATTTTCCGAGCACGGCAAACGGACAAAACCGCTGTTTAGGCATATTTTCCCCTTGTGATAGCATGTTTGGGTTTGTCTACTCAGCAGGCTGTGTCAGAGCGTGTGTGTGACAGTGCGAAGCCGGTGTATGCGCGGCAGGGGTCGGCTCCGGCGCACGCTTGCGCTCCAACGGTAAATTAGTTTTTTTTTCTCTCTCTGCGGGAGGTCGGGTGGGACTGCGTTGAGGCGCAAGGCCCCGACTAGCGAGAAACTGTTCCACTGTAATGACTTCGCCACGTTTGGGGATCGTGCACAGTGCACGCCCCGGGTCATTGACTCAATCACAAGATCAACCATAATAATTATTAACACCCTGTGAGTGTTAATAGCACTTCGTGGGCGATTTATCAAACTGTCGATTTATTTGCGTGGTGTAACGACTTGCTCTGCTCAAAACTAAACAGTCATTTCTGGGAATATAAAGCGTAGTCCCTACTTGTTAAAGCCCAATGCAGTCAAAAACGTGATATTCCTGTATTTTTTTCCACACCAGGAACTTGTAAAAATACAGTGAAAATGGTGCTTGTGTTAGCTCTGTCTTTCAGCCTGTTTTGATGGAATTTAGTTGTATCCACCAGCCTAACGTAATTCGGACTGCTTATTAGTTAAGACTAATATGAGAATGAGAGTTCCCAACCTTTCTGCTATTAACACCTAGGGGCCAGTTAGCAGACACAGATTAAGCCTATAGTACTAAAAATAATACAAGCTCAATGGAGTTTCTAATTAACTTTTTTTAGTCCTAGACTAGGTTTTATCCATGTCTGCTAAACTGGCCCCTATTTTTTATTATCCCTGCCCATTTAGATCACTTTCAGATAGTCTTAGCTAAATTCTTGCTAGTGATAGTGCTCTCTGCTAAAAAGCTTTAGCATTTTTTTGCACAGACATAAAAATAAATCACAGTAAACTACTTAATTGTTACTGGAAAATGTATTGATACTGAGATTTAACAGAACCTTCAATCTACTGGGAATATAACATTTTTAATGGGCATCCATGTGAAGTTAAATTTATGTCACAGGTGGTCAACTTTCCTTCGGGGTTTTTTGGCCATCCAGGTAGAATAGCCCTTTCTGTTTACAGGGCGAGCCTTTTGGGTCAGGGAACAACGCATTTGTGTCCCAGGTTGACCTGATTTCTATACCTGGAAGAGGGAACAATGGGTTATCCTACAGAGACCATCAAAGCACCCCTATGGATTCATTTCTTTCAGAGTGTATGACTTTCATAAGAAGTAACAAATAGACTTACCGAACACTCTAATGCAGAAATCATAACACACCAGTGCAGGCTTTAAAATACTTAAATATCACCTCAATTTAGATACCACACAGCCATCTTTTTTCTATGCCAACTTTAGCTTTGGAATTTGGCGGCCAACTAGCTATTTCAAAATGCGTTTGTGAGTGTTTATTGTGTGTGTGTGTGTGTGCCTGTGTGAGTGTACTTCAGAGTCTCTGTGTGTGTGTGTGCGTGTGTGTGTGTATGTATTGTACTCTCTGGTGGGTGGGTAAGCTGAGCCTAAGAGACGCTGACTGTGGGGAATCTCAGTAGCAGCTCAGACGCCAGAGACACACAGCACCTCATCCTCCTCTCTGCCTCACTCTCCCCCACTCTATCCCTCACGCTCTCTGCCTCTTTCCCCCTATCTGCCTCACTCTCCCCCACTCTATCCCTCACGCTCTCTGCCTCTTTCCCCCTATCTGCCTCACTCTCCCCCACTCTATCCCTCACGCTCTCTGCCTCTTTCCCCCTATCTGCCTCACTCTCCCCCACTCTATCCCTCACGCTCTCTGCCTCTTTCCCCCTCTCTGCCTCACTCTCTCCCCAATCTCTCCTTCTCACCTTTGCTTTCATTACCTTTTTCTATCCCAGTCTATTTCTCCCACCGTCTATTTCAAGTGCACCTTGGGCCTCATGTAACCTTACACAGGGAAGTGTAGGCTATACAATACTCACTGCCATGATGTTCACAGAAAATGCCACACAAAAATCTGTGTGTATCTTAAAAATGTATGTATGTGTGTTTATATTACGAGCCTACACATTATAAAGGTATGTTAGAGACTGGAGTAAGTGTGTGTGGTCAGGTTAGGCACAGTAGCAGGGTGATGTGATGGCTGTCAGACCGCCCAGCAGATCCTCTGAGTCAGCAAAAACCACAGGAAAAGGGGGAGGATAAAAAGAGGGAAGAGAGGAGAGGCTTGAAAGGAAGCAGTAGAGAGACAGTAGAGAAATAGACACAGGGGAATAGAAATCATGGGCAAGAAACAAGAGAATGGGCAAATTAAATCAGTTTCCTTAATCAAAGCAAACCCTTAATAATAAACGGTTGTTTATTTGCGCTATATTAATATGGAAAAGCTAGTATAAAATGTATAAATAATTAGTAAACAAAATCTCATTTGATTCATATGTAGAGACTGTTGAGATTATAAACAATTAATGGAATTACAAACACAAACACGAGTAAATCGAAAAACAAATCCTAGAATTCTCTGCAGTAAAAAGCGAAAAAGAACATGTAACCAAACATAAACACACACACCGGAATTTACCCTACTTAGCTTTGACCCAACAAAGCATCACGGATTACACTTTCCCAGCCTCTCACTCAACTTCAGCCTTGCCTGAAGCGGATATGTTTAAGCAATAAAGCCAGAGAACGTGTGCTTTTGGGCCAATATATCATGTCTAAGAGGTGTTTGCATGCACAACAGTCCATAATGCCGACATGCATCCCTCAGCTGTTGATTTTTGACCACAAACCCCTTGGCTTCCTTACTGCTATTATAAACCGGTAAACAATCCAATGAGAACAGTAGAAAGTATTCCTTTTTTTCTTTACTGGTATACGGTCTCATATACCACAAGTTCCAGCCAAACACCATTTAGGGTTCAAACCACTCAGTAAACAATCAGTGTCCAGTTTGTTATGTAACTGGTTGAGTATTAGGTCGGAACCCTCGGAACAGGCCGAATTCATCAGGGCATGGGTTCAATAAGGTGTTGGAAGAAAACGTTCACAGGGATGTTAGCTGATGCTGACCTGATGGCAGGATTCATCGGAGCACGCTATGTTTTCCCACTCATCATATGTCTAATGTTGGTGATAATTTGTCAAATGTTGTTCTACTAGGAGGTGAAACCTGGTGTGGCCCTTTTGTAATTTTTGACAAGGACCTACAATTTGTGTCCTAAATTATGCACCCAATTTTTGCACTTTGCCATAATGTCCCTGTTTGTGGTCCACCTGTTAGCTTTCACAGTTCATTATATTATCCTTCTACGTGTCAACAATGAACTGTATTCGCTCACAGGACTGCTGCTAACTGGAGTTGCTTGTTCCTCTGTTCTCTGTAAACCGTAGATAATTCCAGTCATATGACACACAAAGTTGTCTAGGTCACTTCTGTTGCTAATTCAGATTTTCGTTTGAACAGTGACTGAATGCCTGCATATTTTTAATAGCATGTCCTGTGACTGACTTTCTGTTGGAGCAGCCCATTATCCTAACCATGGTAGTGTACCTAATAAACTGACCACTGAGTGTAAAATGGCCAATTTACCACACTCCTTCTGACCTTATTTCTTTAATACACCTCACATAATCTAAGCCATATGTACTGTAGCCTACACAGGCAGGCCAGAATTAAGGGACAACAATGTATTTTGGTCTGACAGTATTTTGTGAATTTAAAATAAATTATATATATTTTGCAGTCAACTACAGGAACACAGTAACTTGTGTGTTTCTTGCATGTTTGTAAGGCTTACTGCCTGTAACATGCATAACACTGTACTATGGGCTCCTCATACAGTGATCATGATGTCAGTGACCACCCACTGGATCTTACACATCTACATCACTGATCTCTCACTGCTCTCTGGCAGAAAAAAACAAGCGCACACAAACACACATAAACATTCTTGTGCACTCACGCCTGAGGCAAGCGTTTGTGCGCGCGCAAGCATGCTTACGCACGCACGCACACAAAATAGGCTTAGCTCTAAAATCACTGTTGAGATACTCCATATTACAAACACCATGCAGACACATTACTAAACTGCGGTTAGACAGAGGGGTCTGCTCTCCTACCTTTCATACCAGCAACTTGTTCCGCTGCTGCGCGAGCTTTGTCGACCCAGGAGCAATAAAAGAGCACCAAGTCCCTTAACTTGCCACCAATCCATCACATGATGACGTAGACGCGCTGGGGCAGCGGAGCATGGTTGAGTGGAGGGCTGTCTCCGTATGACACAAGCTGGTAGCGGACGTTAGGCCCACGACGCCGCGTGAAAAGGTAAATTGGCCCAGTGGTGTTCCTGGATACTGAGCAGAGGAACAGGGACCGCTCCTCTTGCACTACGTCTGTCGAACCGCGGTTAAATGAGACTAATGTGCATCATTACAAATTTAAACAAATGTCCCTCCCTCTGTTATCGCCTCAGATTATTCACAACGGAAAGTTCTCACCGTTTTTTTAAATAGGAAAACCCCCATCATAGTTAAGTAATCGCAGTTTATGTGTGATATGACCTACGCTGTATCGTTCGACTTGGAATGAGTAAATTGTTTGCGTGTGGACTTTCGTTTTAAATAGGTAACAGTACAATAATAACGAGAATGTGACGATCAATGAGTAGTAGTAACCTGGAGATTATTATAATAATAGGCCTAATAATAATAATAAAAATGTCTGTATTGTAGTCTTTTACAAAATATTCATTCACATTTCGTTAGAGCTTTATTTTGTCTACAGGTACAATCTTTGTAGCCTATAGCTTATGCATATACAATTAACTACAAAATCAGTAGGCTACGTTATATTCTTTAATATAGGCCTATATATTTTATTAAATATTACGCAAAAATATGTTTTTTTGAATACTTGGTTATAAGACTGCGATTTTATGGCTACTATATATTTCAAATTACACACTCAATAGGCTAATATAATTTAACATTCATTATTCCTTCTCCAGCTAATTCAGGATTCATTACTCTTGCAAACTGACAAGAACTTCGTGATAAATGTAATATAAATACAATTTACGAAAAAGGTATATGATATTATTAATTTTAATTGAATGCTAATATAGATATTAAAATCATTGTGTGTGTAGTCTGCTGAACACAACATATTTACGGCGTTACTGTTCAATGTTTGGGGATATTTAAACGAAAGACCGATAATGAACAGATGTTGGACAGAACTTTTTATTAAACATTATGAAAACAAGATTCTCAACAACATTCCATCTTGAAACATTTTTTTGTTTTGACTTATTAACACGTTTGGACATTTAAATGTTTCTCGAATAAATATATAGAAATCATATATACGGATATACATCGACAGCACTGTGCAGAAGATACTTCACCATCTTGCCTGAATGCGAGTCACATTGGAATTCAAACTCTAGGACCCAAAACAAATTATATATCAGTTGCTATTTCCTCCATATTGATTGATTGAATAAGACATAGCATATTTTGTAACATTCAGAGATCACCTAAATTAAGTAATTTCGTTGAATGTTGTTTTTGCTCCACAATGAAGTTAACTGAAAATCTAAGCAAATTTCTACAAGAAAATACATTCTCTTCTGTACAGTATCTTTATGTTAAAACATAATGCTTTTCCCTCCAATTGGATCGGAAAGGCAAACGCCTCCTGATTATCCTTGTCTTGTACACCCAACTGCATATCCCTATCAGCTTTGCACTAACAAGCGTTGAAGGTGGTTCAGTACTTCTGCACAATATTGCACATCATATATCTAGCTGCAGGTAACACACGAACCAGGGATTTTTGTTGACAGAATATTCTTTTTTGTTAATCCAAGATGGCATCATACCTTCAGATAAAGAAATGATCATTTGTAGGCTTACAATCAAGCATCCTCTTAGCCATCTCTCTACAAATCAGATCAGACAGAACATTTAAATGAGCTGTAAGACACCGGGCTGCGGAATTATTATTCACAAGCCATCAGATAACCTCTGTTATTATTCTTATTATTATACCTCAAATCATAGGCCTGCACTTAAAAAAATCTATTAATTAAGAGTTTAGTTAAGTTGGTGCATAGAGTTTTAGCAGCGAATGCAGTCTTTTGTAGCTACATTAAGTAAATCACCTTACATCGAATTTGTTTATCCGTCTTATTATCATAACAGTAGCCTAATGTGGAACAAAGGTCCTATTAATATAAAACAAAGTGTTTCCCCAATTTTTTCATATTAGTGCAGTTAGGCTTCTCGTTTACATATCTGTCCCATAAAGTAGGAGGATATCGTAGACTATTTGCATGCTGTAACATACAAACATTGTATTAAGACGTTCTGAATCATCAACAAGCAACAAAAGCTTTAAAAAGTAAGGTATGTAAATAACACATTAACTGTTCTCTACACATATGTACACGTGGGAATAAATAAAGTCTAAAATCTGGCTCAGTTGATTATTTTTGTTTCATTTTTATTTTCTTTTAAAACAATAGAAAATTCGATTGAAAATAGCGGTTAAGACGCATCCATTTTGTAATAGCAGATTACTTGTTCAGGTCGCGCATTTTCTGCAATAAGTCCATAGTTGCACTTTTAGGGGTAGGCTATAGGGATAAAGTCGTGTTTTGCATACCTTGGCCTTACTCTAGGAAGATAGGGATTGGAGTAGCGAGAGAGGAGGAAAGAACCATGGGCCATGCTTTCCATAACATGTGTAGGCCTATATGGGTTAGATGACTGGAGGTTTGTGGTACCATACATGTCCTGCATGCAGGGTTACTAAAAGGGATGGAAACTAGACTTGCAATATTCAAATGTTTCCTTTCCGTTAACAGGGAAGGAAGGCTATATGAGGGTGTCCCTCCATCATCACAGTCTGGTCCGTCGACGCGGCCTGCAAGAGCGACGAAGTGTATTGCTTTTCCGTGGTTTGATCTCTTTGATATCATTTCAGTCCCAATGATAAAATAAATACCGGATTTCACCCCCTAGCTTTAAGAAGTTATAGACTTTCTTTAATAACAAGGATTCAAAACAAACCAGGACGGATTTAATGTCTATGAAAAACATGGGGGTTTTCTGTTTTGTTTTTCTGTCCAGTGAGCGTACGTTGCCAAGTTTGATTCATCTTTTCCTGTAAGACTTAACTGATAAATCAGTTTCTCTGAGATCTATTGCATCATAAAATAATAATCTGTTAATTGTTGTGACAGAAAGTTTGTGATCCCATGTCTAGATCGAGAGGTCTTGGTGTATTGGAGTTCATTCAAACAAACAGCATCTTTAAGACTACTATTATATCTGCGCACATAGATTAGGCCACTTATGTGCGCATCTACCTTGCTTGTTTCTTTAAATATGAAGCGTGTGTTAATGTACTTAAAAATGTACACTGAGTCTTTTTCCCTAAAGGCATAGCCTAACTGTAAACAAAAAACGCCAACTGAGAGAAATAAATAAGTTATAAAAAATATTTAAGAAGGGGACAAAAGTCTTATGTCACGAATCAGTCTCTTACATGAAGAATTCCGTTGAGGCCGGTTTCCCGTGGTTTCCGTTGGAGGGGTCTCTGTTGTTGTTACCCTGTCCGCCACCATTATAGCTTCGGCTCGCCAGCTTCTCGTACTTCTCCTTGTAGAGGTCCCGCTCTTTGGCCAGGCGTGCGACATCCTGCTTTAGCTGTTCCACCTGGCTCAGCAGCGTACACTTCTCACTCTCCAGCATGTGCCTCTGTTGCACGCGCTTGTAACGGCAGGACTGCGCGTAGCCCCGATTCTTGAGCGTACGTCTCTTCTGCTTCAGGCGGATAACTTCCTCTTTGCTGAACCCCCTCAGTTGCCGGTTGAGCTCGCGCACTGTCATGCTGACCAGCTGCTCGTCCGAGAAGCGGTCCTCGAGGCGGTGTCCGTGGTGGTGGTGGTGATGATGGGCCTGGTGGTGGTGACCAACTGACGCCGCGGAAAGATCCTCCCCTACATACTGCTGGCCGCGGAAGCCCTCGTAGCCCTGGTGGTGGTGATGATGGTGATGGGCGTTGCCGATAAGGGCCTCCACGGCATCCTCCGGGGTCAGGTTGAGCGCCTCAGGGTTAATGTGGTGCTGGTAGCTGGGAATCCAGTACAGGTCCTCCAGTTGCGGCTTACCGCCTGCACTTTGTGGGTTGCTGCTGCCGCTGTTGTTGCTGTTGACCCCGTTGGCCAAGTTCTGGCTCGACTGGCCACCGGGGCTGGGGGCGCAGAAACTGGGCGAGGAAGGCACGGAGGAGCAGGGCGTGCTGATCGGGGTGGAAGAGAGGGATCCTGGCGGGAGGCGATGACAGTAACGGTCTGCTTCTGGAGGTTCCTTCTTTACTTCGAACTTCATGAGGTCGAAATCGTTAACATACTCGATGGCCAGGGGGCTATTGGGTAGCTCTGTGCTCATGGCGAGGTCGGTGGCCATGTCAGTCCATGCGACGACTCCCGCCCTCACAGCCAAACCGAGACTGGGCAGCCCTTGCGGAGGCAGATTGCTTCTTCGAATCGAATAGGTAGTCGGGGTGGCGTGTATATATTTGTATATATATAGGCACGCGCACACGCCCGTTCCAGTTGGGTTGTGAGTTTATATAGAAGAGGTAGAGGAGGGGGTTGACGTCGTATAAAGCTGCTAGTCCTCAAACCAACTACTATTTATAGCGGCGTGAATATATGTATGCATGTAAATTAAATTGTACACCTGCCAGTTCGCCTCCGCCGCTTCTCTTGTTGACAACTTATCCCAGGTCAAATGCACGCCTTAATACCACGGGCCAGGACCAACTGAAACTCGAGCCCCGGGGTGAAATTTTGAGACACCAACCTGTCTTGTCCTCGCTCCACCTCTGGACCGACTTTGATTTACTGTCCTTGAGTGAGTAGTCTGTGCAAATCAGTATGATAATCTTCTATCCCGTTCTGGTTGTTCCTTTTCTTGCGTTGTTGCTGTCTGTTTAAAAAAAAAATATTACGTTCCTGTATCCTTTTTCACCACCGACGCGAGAATAGTGTTTAAAGTCCAGGCACTCTGCAGGAGTGCAGTGGTCAGGGCAGAAGTTACTGCAGCATGCAGCGTGTGTTGCACATGACCAGAATAAAAAAGTTTTTAACACCTCAGGAGTCCACGACAGAACGACATGCACTAGACGTGAGCGTAAAATATGCGTCACAATGGAATGGTTCTGAGAAAAAAGTTATCAGATTTCTTACAAGCAAAAAATAGGTGCGATTTTAAAAATAGATATTTCCTTAAGCGGTGGTAGGGCACTGGAGAGTAGTGCAGTTTGAGTAGTCAGTCCAGATTTATCAGATTGCGGTATAGGCTACTTACGAATGCGCCGGTCCCCCACGATCCTTCAGTTCATTCTGGAAGCGTTATGCGTTTGTGTGTGTGTATATATATATATATATCCATGCAGTGTGTGTGTGTGTGGCAATAAATTCCTGTCACAATTTGTTCTCTCTATCCGGCAGATAGCCTGAGCAGATTGCTGGCTATTTAACGTCCTGCAGAGCTGCGCAACCACGCAGTGTCACTGAGACGCTGGGAAAGGCAATGTGCACTTTTAAAGACATCACGCACCGACCCTCCCACCTCGAAGTGTGATTGACCAATAGGAGATGATGGCAGCGGCGTATTTGCATTTTTCTATAGCAACCCCGAGTTGGGACCAGCCGGCAGCTGTCGGAACGCTGAGCGCTGGCTAGTGGAACAGGTGCATCTCCCCCCTCTAGTGACGGAGCTCGTGCTACTGCAAGGAGTTGCGCGAGGCCTTACTTTCATTCAGACCTAACTGGACAGCGACACAGGTGCAGATTGCACACAGATATAAAATGTTTGCTGGGAAGAAAATATTTGTTTTAGACGAAAAATCTCATAATGGAGTGTTTAGTTTGGACTGTAGTAGACTAATATTTACTGTTGGCTTTGCCAGTTTTGGCATTGATCTTGTTTACCATGCGGTCAAAGCACAGATATAGTGCATGCAATACTCAGAAAAAAAGTGATAAATCCCTCAGAATACTCAAATATAGTTGGTTTTACTAAACGCAATTGACATACCAAACCAGCCACATAGTGTACGTGCACATGACGTATAGCACATAACAAAACCAAAGGAAATAAATTAACTGGTGATTACAAATAGGCTATTATAGTCTACTTATACTATACTGTACAATATATATTTACTTTATTACATTTTAATGAAGCTACTCAATGTTCACTTTCAAAGGTAAAATAAATAAACAAGAGGCTGTTATCCTAAGCCAAAGTTGTGCGTTGCTATACCGAGAGCTATCTGCTGTTTACTATACAAGCGCACTGGGATAGAGATGACCCGTTTATCAAACATTATAAAAAACAAACGGTCCTCTTAATTTTTACTGTCAAACCCAATGAAACACCAAATTCGAAACGTAAAGAAAGAAAACATGAGGGGAAAATTACTTAATTTATTTCCATATATAATGTGAATCGCTGGTTAAAACGTAAGACAGGCGGTAAGCTACAGCGAAACTGTGGCCTAAAGCGTAAGGAAGTCCCTGACATCCCTGGGCCAAGCCTCCCAAATCACCAGTTCACTACTGATAGGTGATGAATTAAGTGCCACGCGCACCAAGCCATAAAAAAATCCATATTTCCGCCGAGAAGTCGGGTTGGTGCGATCGGTGCAACCATGCGAGGGGGTTAATTATGATTAGGCTATTCTACGCGATGGCCCTAGCGCTGGGTTTTGATTCGCAATTAACCACAAATTGCATCCCAACCCATCTCCGCGGATCGACAAATAATTAAGCCTCGCGCGCAACGTGGAGACATACGTCTTCATCTGGAGAGGCACGCGGGTTAAAGAAAATCAAAGCGGAAGGTTGAGCAGAACGTCGATACCGGTGATAAGTGTCTTGAGGGAGGGCAGGACTTTATACCGCATGAATACGGAGATTCTGCTCACTTGTGTCTTTTCTCTGCAGATTGGGTAAGGCGAGGGACAATGAATGCGTAATGACAGAATAGTTAATCGTCCAATTAAATTACAGGAATATATTTTTCACCGTTTAAGACATCTAAGCGCACATCTAAGAGTGTGGTCTAGTGATATTCCGATGGAAACGTCAAATGGTTATTGGGCAATGGTTGTGCATTGTCAAACGAAACTAGCCAAGACAGGAGGTAAGTTATAATATCAGATGAATATAGCCACCATGCAACCTGCCCCTGATCCTGACACTGCGCTGAGCTCAACTTCCTGTCCAACACTACATCTGTAAAATACACCTTGCCATGAGTCCCAAATGGTAGTCTTATTTCCTATGTAGTGGACTACTTTGTAGTGCACTATAGATTGAAAAGGCCGCCAGTTGGGACTCGTGTTTTATTCCCGTCTCAAATCTGCTGGCTAGGATGAATAGAAAAGTAGTGTAAGATGAAGAGGGACGAAAATCATACCAACGTATTTGAAGTTTAAGGTGCGCTAAGTCATTATGAGGGGGGTTGGGGTTTTATCAAATAAGTAGGCACCGGACACCAAACGCCAAGCTAAGCAGTCCGCATTGAAATGCCACATTTAAGAAGATCTGCCATGAGGTCCGTTCATTGTGAGAGGGTAGTGTGTGTGGCCGAGGGCTTGAGACATAAATTTGGAAGAAGTCAGGGTTTTCATTGTGCCTTTGCATATTGGGAGTTCGCTGCTGTTGCAGTTCTTACTGATTTAAGTAAAACGGACATCAGCACGCGAGAGATCCAGAGCTAGCGGGAGATTCGGTATTTGAGCCGTTAGGCACACCTGCAAGCTTTGACCGAAGTTCACCATGTTCTATCCAGTGTCTTCTCCTGGTCTATGGGGGCGCTTTATGGTTATCAGGGATAGATGATTTTTGTGGCCATCTTAAAGTCTTAAAGTCTGTTTTTAAGACATCAGCTTCAATTGTCATCAGACACGACAAATCCAAGAGAAAGTTAACAAAAGTGGGGCTCACGTTAGAGAAAACAGTACCTAAAGGTCTACTTGACTACAGGTTTTTGCCAAGTTTAAATAGTTGACTCAGATTAAAATCGGTATGCCTGTAAGCTATTTTATTCAATACACCCTGAACCAATGAGACATGATAGAATGTAGATGGAACGATGAAAGCATTTTGATTTTAGGGAAAGAATGTCTTATGTCCGACAAAGAAACTGATGTTTTCTGATGGAATAGCCACCCGGTTTATAGTAACACACAGACGTTGCTAACACTTGTTAGGCCCAACAACTGATTACAATGAAAAAATAACCCATCTGTTTCCTTCTCTAGCTCCCTCGCTTCATTCTTCAATCTACTGCTTTCTCTTCCCCGTATCTCTCCATCGATCCTGCTTTCCTCTCTTTCTCTCGCAACCTCCTGCTTGCTGTCTTTTCTTTTGCACTTTTACTAAAAATGGAAATATTGATCTTAATTAGGCTTTGCCGAGCTCAGCAGCCTGCGCTGAGGTTTTCAGACAAGCAACAGCAGACATCTGTCTAAGACACTTACATCTTCAGTGAGGGACAGAGGGAGTGTGGTAGGACGAGGGAAAATAAGGGAAGATAAAAGAATGATAGCTCCCCATCCTTCTTTGAGGTTCATGTCCAAATGTCAATTTCTCAGTCAGGTGGATGTGTGAAGCATGCACACACGTTTCTGGAGGTGAACGCGCACACACACATTCTCTATCATAACCTAGCCCTAATCCAAACCCTCAATTTAACCTCAACAACCAAACCTTTATGTGTAAACTGACCCCTAAACTTATCCCTAAACATAACGTAACCTCAATTCTAACACTGTACCTAAAATCGCACCCGAAAACTAAGCCGTAAATTGCATTTTACCTACTGGGGAACCCATAAACAAACCTTGTGGGTACCTCTTTTTCAAGTTTTGTCATCTTTGTGGGGTCTTCAGCTACCCACATCTACACAGATGTGGATAACACACACATTTAATGAACTATCTAAAATAGGGACACCAAAGTAGATTGCCATTAAAAAAAAACTTTACATTAACGCTAACCCCATGTCTAAACGCATCCCTAACACACAACTGGTTTGTCCTAAACACTTAAACCAAAGAAATTTCATTTCACAATGAGTAGAAAATAAAATGTCCCATCAGTGAGATTTTTCTGATTTATCCACAGTTTATTGTATGTAGTTAAAGCAGATCCCCCACAGCTACAGTGGATAGGACTGGTGTTCACTTTCTGCATGTTGACATAAGTAAAAGAAAGCTAAAAGTAATAGTCGTTTCTGTTTCCTCATCATCGAGCCCTGTCCTCATTCATCCTGTGAGATATCTGGTACAAACACAAACATGCACTAGAGAATGAGAATTAGTTACACGCATACATGCACACGCACACACATGTAAAAGCGATAAGAACCACCAACACGCAACATACTGACAGACAGAGCAGACAAAAGAGTGCGTGTGTGTGCGAGCTTCTTAGCGTGTATTAATAGCTGCTCTGGTGAGATCCATGGCGTGAACATGCTCCCTTGGGTGACACGGCGGTCATTTGTCACGGTGACGACGCCTCAGCTAAATAACGTATTAATGGTCTAAATATCAGGAGCTGTTCACACCAACACACACTGAGCGTATTAATAGTTTTATTATCAGGGACTGCTCTGGGCTCGGCAGGTAATGGATGGATTACACATCTCAACATCCTTTCTATGCCACTCTCCATCTCCCTATACACTCATTATATTACATAGAGGGTGGGAGAGAAAGGGTGAGGGAAGCAGAGCAGGATTCTGGGAGAAGATACAAGGCACAGGGTTTGTGGATATGAGCCAGCTGGCCTTTTCATCAGAATCCATGGGCCTTAAAGCCGACCACACACAGTGATGTCACTGTGCGCAAGTGTCTCTTCATTTGTTTTCAGGGCACTATCTGTCATCACGCATGTAGACACGCACGCACGCACACACCCGATCCTTAACCAAAAGCATGACAAAGTCCAACAAAGGGATGTGAATTATAATTTTATTCAAAATTCTTCACTCTTCAATTTACAAAAAAATTAACATGTTCATATATCGACACAATCTGTATGACAAACTCCATGTCTGTATTAAAATGTATGAGTTCATAAAATCAACTAGGAAGAGAGCTACATTCAAGCCCAGGGGTGGGACAACTTTTGGATCAACAGCCACTGTGTCCTGCGTTTGTCAAAATCAATTTCCAGGCCAGAAAAGTGCATACACAAAAAATATATAATACCAACATATCTTCAATCTAATTTCAGATGTTAAAGTTTATATTTGTCTTTTATTTTAAAGAATACTTTGGCTCAAGGGTCATTTGACCACCCCTGTTCTAGACCATGAGAATGCCATACAGCAGATCTAGATATGGGTCTCAGAATACTCAGAGCATCCATAAGCATTCAACATGTACCTCTCTGTATCCTCTTCAAAGATCATGTGGTGTTCAGGGAGACTCCACTCAGTTAATGGAGATCTACAGGCGAGGCTTGATCTGCAATATTCTCTCTGTGGAGGACATAGGGACCGGCAGACAGACAGACAGATGAGAAAGACAGACAAAACAGAGAGTAGAGAGACAGAAACAGATTGAGATGAAATATGGCTACCAAAGGAAGGAAGATGTTAGACAGCAGAGAGATACAGGTAGCTCTACAACCACCGTAGTGTATGAAATGACTGGCTGCGTGTGTGAGACTGATGGTGTGTCTGAGGATGTGATTGGGTGAAAAACGCAGGGCTCTCTGTCCTACTGAAAACCTGAGTGATGGCATCTCTGCTGATGAGCATACTGGGAATTGAGTGAATGGGAAAACGGGCGTGTGTGTGTGTGTGTGTACGACCTGGCAGTGACGCATAGCGTCTCGGCCAATTTATGTAAAGTGGTAAGGAGCTCGTTTGGCTGCTCTCCACCCTTAACGAGCCACAGGGGTGTGGAGAGAGTGTGTGTGTGTGTGTGTATATGTGTGTGTGTGTGTAACGAGCTTGTGTTTGCACGTTTCTGAATTGGGGGGTAAACCAGCGCTCATTAGTATCACTTAACTGCACTGGACATAGGGGTGGTGTTTATGTGGACTCAACTCTGTGGAAGGCTGTGTGTGAATATGGTGTGTGTATTGTACACTGGGTGTGTGTTTTATAGATATATCTACTACGTGTATGGACTGGTCCTCTTTAGTGCGTACTTGTTGCTTTGACTGGTAGCTGCTCAGTACTGCCACCACTGTCTCCAGGCATTAAAATAGCCATCTAACCCCATGGGAAACTGCCACTGGGTATTACAGCAGCTGGACACTGAGCTCACACTGCTGTGTACCCGGAAGGAAGCCCTGGTCCAAAAAAGGCACACGCACATGCACACACCAAGCCAGCTTAGCCAAGAATAACCAATGATTCAGGCTAGGCCCTCTGCAGGATTCAAAGATGTATTAGAGCGTAGAGCTGGGATGAAGAAGGCTTGAAATGGAAAATGGGGAGAGAGTGAAGTGGGGGAGTGCGAAGGGATGGGGGAGGGAAATTTTGGTGAGAAATGAATACCAGCGACCATGTGAAGACAGTGCCTTACAAAAGATTTCAGACCCCAGACCAAATCCTTCAAAGGACTGAATTTCAAACGGTACACTGCCTTTTAGTTTCAAATCAATCATTGTAAAGTGACAGCGGTTTTATGTGGGGAAATGTTTGTTTGAAAAATACAAATGCTCCTTGCGTGACTGTCCAACCCCTGTGCTGTGGAAGCTGCCAGTTTACACAGATGAAACGCATACAAATTAAATGCACAGATTTCGAAAAGGTTATAAAATAATTTCAGAGTTGGATATCCCAGAAGGAGAAGTTGTATGAATAATAAGGAAGCAGAATCCCACCACCCAGGTACTGCCAGGAAAAGGTCAGCCCTTAAAACTCAGTGCTCAAACAAGAAGATACAGAGATCATTGGCAGGGTGTAAATTGTTGTCCACAAGCATTGTCCAACCAACCTGAACAACCTGGAGCAAATCTGCCATGAATAAAGGGACCAAAATGAAAGGGAACAGTATATTACACATTGGGTCTCGATGAAAATCTGTACTGTACTTAAATTGTGTAATTTGTTAAGAAAACAGATTGATGTAACAATGGAAACCACAGGCTGTTCCAACTTGCATGAATTTCAACACAGCAACTCACAGTGTGAGTCAGTAATGTGGTATGGCCTCAACGTGCCTGTATGCACTCCCGACAATGTCTGGCCATGCTCCTGATGAGACAGTGGACAGTGTCCTGGGAGATCTCCCAGACCTGGATCAGGGTATTAGTGAGCTCTTGGACAGTCTGTGGTGCTACTTGGCAGCAATGGATGCACCAATACATAACATCGCAGAGATTCTCAATTGAATTCAGGTGTGGGGAATGTAAGAACCAGTCAATGGCATCAATGCCATGGTCATCCAGGAACTGCCTGCACACTCTGGATACATGAGGCCGGGCATGATCCTGCAGCAGGAGTAACCCAGGGCCCACTGCACCAGCGTAAGGTCTACCGATGGGTCTGAGGATTACATCCCGGTACCTAACAGCAGTCAGGCTATATGGCGGTCTGTGCAACCGTCCAAGGATATGCCTCCATAGCTCATCACTGACCCACCCTGCCAAACCGCTCATGCAAGATGATGTTGCAGGCAGCATAACGTTCACAACGTCTCCAGACTGGTTCACGTGTGTGATCCTGCTCTTATCTGTGAAGAGAACCGGGTGCCAGTGGCAGACTGCAAATTCTGTTGTTCTCTGGCGAATGCCAATCGATCAGCATGGTCCTGGGCTGTGAGCACTGGTCCCACTAGAGGACGTCTGGCCAACATGCCACCCTCATGGAGTATGTTTCTGACAGTTTGGTCAGAAACATGCACACCAATAGACTACTGGAGGTCATTTTATAGTGCTCTGGAAGTGCTCCTCCTGTTCCTCCTCAAACAAAGGAGCAGATACCGGTCTTGCTGCTGGGCTGATGCCCATTCTATAGCCCTGTCCAGCTCTCCTCATTTAACGACCGGTCTCCTGGTATCTCCTCCATGCTCTTGAAACTGTACTGGGACACAAGGTAAACTTTGTGACTGCACGTGTGGATGTGCAATCCTGAAGGATCTGGACTACCTGTGCAAACTGAATAGGCTGCAGGTTCCACCACATGCTATCAGTAGTGACAAGGACACTAGCAAAACTCAAAATTAGAGAAGAATCAGTCAGGAAGGTTAAGGAGAGAGCATTGTCTGTGGCAATCACCTGCAAAACCATTTCCTTTTTGGGGTTGTCTTGCTGCTGCCAATGCACCTGGTGTCATTTTCATTTGCACCAAAAAAGGTGACAATGATTCATTATCGCTTATGCTTCCTAACCAGACAGATTGATATCAGTTAAATTCACTGGTTGTTATTCAGTGATGATTAAGTGTTCTCTAAAATTTTTTGAGCAGTGTACTTAAGTGCTTAATGCAGAAAATGTGCCAACCTGTCATGTCCTGGCTATGCCCCTAGCCATCTTTGCGCTGGCTGGGGCCATAGCCAGGACATGGCCTAAATAGGTGGCTCTAGCCACCTCTATGTGCTTTGGTTTCCCCAATTGGAGGCAGGTGTTCGTTATTGCCTCCAATTGGGGAACCTACTTATGTTGAATGTTTGTGCACGTAGTTGTGGTTTATTTTGGT
>JACXGJ010004841.1:0-12960 GCA_016801105.1 Esox niger
CCCCCCCCCCCGCCCCCCCTCTCCCTCACATCACTGCGTCAGTCCCCACTGCATCAGCCCCCCACCCCCGCCTTCACCATCGTCAGTGGAGAGTCAAACAGCGCAGATGAAGTGAGGATGGTCAGAGGCTTGGAGTTTAGATTAAGGCTTTTAAATTAACTTTTAAATGGGTCTCAAGAAAAAAAAGTGAGTGGATTAGAGGAAGAGGAGAAAGAGGAAGAGGATCAATTAGTCCGTTGCTATGCTACACCATACTGAGATTAGTGTCCCCTGGAGTACTGTAGTGAATCAGGTGTCCATCTGATGATGTCATGGCGGGTCTCAGATCAGATCAATGAATGATGCTCAGATCTCCGTCCAATCCAGTGTGTTACTATGCGGTCAGGCTTTCTCGGATAGGCTCTTAAAGTCATAGGCTGTAACCGTTTTAATTACTCCCCCTTCCCATCTCGGGTCAGTTGCCCGCTGTACAACACACAGTGGGTAAGGAACAGTTGGGTTTGGCACAGCAGGTGAGGCTGGCATTCTTCTGGGAGGGGACAGGCTCTCTCGGTCCCTCCCACAGTCCTTCACTCTGCCATTTTGTCCAGGGATCATTACCTTTAATCAGCTTCCCAATCTAAGTCTCAGAGGCCTGAAGAGGGGCACAGTCATTTGTTGTCCTTGCAGTAAAACAGCGTATTTATGCACAACACTCCATGTTTTAATCAAGCCAGGCGAGTGCTGGGGAAATCGAAACAGTGAACATTAACGACAGCCAGCACCAGGACTAGGAGGAACTCTAGAACAGTGGGTTTTATATGATTCTATTATTTAACTCCATGTCTATGGAAGTGATTGACAGGTTTGAGACTAGGGGAGGGCTGACATGAAAACAACCTTTCAAACTATCCCTTCACCTGGGTCTGGACTCCCCATTAGCAGACATTCATTTACTGAAAACCTTATGAATCTGCCAATAGCAGACAGACGTTTTGATATTCACTCAAGGTCAGCGTGCAACGAACAACAAGAATGGCTAGGAAGACATACAATAAGCAAGTCTGAGTGACTTCTTTAACGATTATTTCTTTTCAACATCCCACATTCCTCCTATAAAGAGCAAAGCAGTATTAAGAATCTGAGAAGTCAACTAAAGCTCACTGCACAGCAGCCATTCACTGCAACACTCCCCACTAGCACTTTGCCTGACTGTCTGCAATTCAAGATGGTTTCCTAAGAGCCTCAAGCCTTCCATCACCCAGAGGTACAAAACCATTCCCACCAACATCACTTAGAAGAGATACTAGAGATACTAGAGATACCATATATTGTATACAACGGCAATGGCTTTGGAAGAGAGCGAAAGGACAAGAAAAAGGACTGAAAAGCTTGAAAATAGGGACAAGCCAGCAAATACAAAAAGCAAATGACCGATATTGAGTCCAATATTAAGAGATTCAATCAGTATGCAGGATTTGGGCACTGAAAAAAGTTTACTAAGTTTCATTAACAATTTACAAACCAGTGCATCTGTTACTTGAACAAAAGAAGTAATCGAAAACCAAGACAAAAAAACTCCTTAATGAACCACTTCAGACAACCAGAGACAAATTCAGAGGATCCTTTGTTCGTTATGCAAATTAGTGGGACTGCTCAACACGTGACAGGGAAGCACACAGGGAAGCACACAGGGAAGCACACAGGGAAGCACACAGGGAAGCACACAGGGAAGCACACAGGGAAGCACACAGGGAAGCACACAGGGAAGCACACAGAGAAGCACACAGAGAAGCACTGGTTGCCAGCTCATTCAGTTAACATACACACGATGGATCAGTCCCTAGGGGCAAAAGCTGCCCCATCTCTCAGATCCCCTATTTCCAGGAACTGATTGGATCTCCATAGGCTACATTGCTACAGACAGAGAGACAGTAAAGCTAGCGCCATACCACACACACAATTTCCAGGGCAAGGAAAGATACGCATGCGCATTCGCACGGACAAAACCATAAAAAAAGAAACACACGAGATGTCTCCTCCATCGCCTTGCATTCCAAATCTAGCCTTCAGCTCCTCGAACATAGTGTTATTCACAATGCAGAATATCAAATATATTTCCTCCACTTGACACCCCCAAAGACCCCTACTGAAGCAGGTGCAGTAGGCCATACGAGACAGACTGTGCTCCCCTCAGCCTCATTTCCTGTCCCCTCATGAGCCCGTCTGAACACATCAGTGCCCTTTTGTTCCCTTCACTTCTTCCCCCCTTACTTTAGAAAAAAGAAACCCACCATCTCATCAGAGTTGCATGAGGAGGAGAGAAGAGGAACATCCTCTCCTCCCCAGAGCGCACCTCTGGCTGACTTTGAAGTGGGGCTTCTCGGTCTGTATCCCTCTCCCTCTGGGTGGTGAGACGCTCCCTCTCTTAGCTATTTTAGGGGTCAGGAAAACTCCCTGAAAAACTACTCTGACACACTCCAGGAAAGAAGTAGGAAAGGAAGCTAAAAAGGGAAGAAAGAGACATTTTGAGGTGCCTCAACAGAGAAGAGAAAAAGAAACAAAATAGATCTATCCAGACTACCAAAAACAAACATATCGAAAGGAGAACCTTCTATCAAGGTCCTGAGCCTAGAGACACAGGGAACAGTACAGACTGAGACACCGCCGACAACGACAGACACCGCCGACAACGACAGACACCACTGGTGTTGTAATAGCATGGCTCAGCGAGCAGGAAAAAGCTTAAGAGTCAGTCCATTTATGGTTGTACGGCTATCCGTGATCATGATTATTCATTACGGAGTGCAGATGAGCCCTCTGAAACCCACATCAGCAGGCTGGTTCCGTCAATGGGACTGGGACACAACCTCTCATCCACTAATGCTTGTTTGGGAGACATGCTCCAATGCCCATTTACTTCAATGTCTGCTCTCCACAAAATGGCAAAGCACTTGCACTAATCCAAAGATAACTAACCCTGCGCTGAAGCCTCCCTCCAAACCAGCTCCATTCCTGGCAGACATTGAAACAGATCAAGCAGTACAGGGACACACCGATCCAGCTGGGACAATCCCACTCATCTGTGGATCTCCCGCGAGTAGCAACACAACTGCGTGTAGCTTGTATGAAGAGGTGCTTGGGGTAACGGGCTTCTGGCCATCTCAAACATGAAACCGATAAAGATAAAAGGTAGTGCGCTGCAATCACTTCCGAGTCCCAAACGGCACTCGGTTCCCTATATGGTCTTGTGCACTACAGGGGCTGTGGCCACAGCATTAACTAGGGAGCCCTTTGGAGCGCAGTCCTTTTCACGCTTCTGTCTTTCCACACAGGGCTTCAGAGGGAGGTCAGAGAACATGGGCTGATAACTAGGACGCATTGAGGGGTTCAAAGGACAGAAATGGGCAAGTGATGCCAGATAAACACTTCTATAGGTACACACATACTGTAACAGAAGTAAGAACGATTTGCCCGGGGCCCAAAACTCAATAAGCCACACACAGGCACACCTTAGCCGCTCTGAGAAATGGGCAAGTCTGGGAAAAAATGAACAGAAGCACAAAGACTATTCACTATGTCCACACATGGCAGGCATGGAGTAACCAAAGTTCGTGGCCAATCACACCCTGAATAACCTTTAACCCATATTAACCCCCAGTCTTCATACCATTAAAGGCTTCCCACAGTTACCAGCTAGACTAGTTGAGCGCGATCGCACACACACACGCTAGACTAGTTGCGCACACCCAAACTAATCTTAAACCTAAACCAAACCTCAATAAAGTAACATTATGCCTAAACTTTACCTAGATTTTATGCCTAAACTTAACCTTGAAAACAATTCTCTCTCAAATGAATTGTAAGTTTGACCCTAAACCTAAACCCTGAGCCAGAATTTGACTTTTTGCTACTAACTACAGTAGCTTCCAAAAGTATTGGAATGGCAAGGCAAATTCCTTTGTTTTTGATGTTCATTGAAGACATTTGGGTTGAAGACCTAAAGATGAGCATAAGACAAGAGTTCAGAATTTCAGATTTAATTTCCTGGTATTCCCATCTAGATGTGTTAAACAACTTAGGACATATTTAGGTGAGCAAAAGTGAGGGAACAAATAATCTTAAAGTAAACTACATTTAATATTTGGTGGCATAACCCTTGCTTGCAATAACTGCCTCAAGCCTGCGACTCATCGACATAACCAAACTGTTACATTCCTCATTTGTGATGCTATTCCAGGCTTTTACCGCAGCTTCTTTCAGTTCTTGTTTGTTTCTGGGTGTCACCTTTCAGTCTCCTCTTGGAGGTGAAATGCATGCTCTATTGGGTTAAGGTCAGGTGATTGACTTAGCCCAAGCCATGACCATGATTCACAGATGAACTTGTACAGATCATAAGCAGTTCCTTTCTCTCTCCGCACATTGGCCTTTCCATCACTTTGGCAGAGATTAATCTGGGTCTCATCAGTCCATAAGATTGTGTTTCAGAACTTTTGCGGCTCATCTCTTCACTTCTTTGCAAATTTCAATCTGGCCTTTCGATTCTTACTACTGATGAGTGATTTGGATCATGTGGTGTGGCCTCTATATTTCTGCTCTCTGAGTCTTCTTTGAACAGTGGATTGTGATACCTTCACCCCTGCACTGTGGATGTCGTTTGTGATGTCACTTACTGAAGTTTTGGGGGTTCTCACGATATTTCTGACATCAACTACTGTTGTTCTCCTTGGCGGACCTGTTCGACGTCTGTTGCTCCGTACACCAGTAGTTTCTTTTTCAGGGTTGTGCTTGCTATGACCAGTGCTTGTCCAATTGCTCGGGTCGATTTTCCTTCTTTTCTCAGCCTTGACAATGGCTTGCTTTTCTCCCATATACAGCTCTCTGGTCTTCATGTTGGTTTATCCTCTAACTTTAAATTAAGTCTTTATAGGTTTTAACCAAGGACAGAAACTTAGACTAGTCATGCACTGCTACTTAATGTTTGAACAATCAACCAAAAAGGCAATACCTGGGCAACAAGTAACATCTGTCAGTCACATGTTTCAACAGTTTTGCTCACTTGAAAAATGGGTTGGTTCAAACAAAGGGCGTTATGTCCCGAGTTGTTCAACACATCTAGATGGGAATACCAGGAAATTAAATCTGAAATTCTGAACTCTTGCCTCATCTTTTGATATTAAACCCAAATGTCTTCAGGTGACCATCAAAAACATAGGAATTTGCCTTGCCGTTCCAATATTTTTGGAAGGACTGTATATATTGCATTTGGGGTTTGAGAATAAAGCAACTGTTCTTATACACTCATGGTCCTATATAAAGAAGGCAGAGAAGCGTTGAGGCATTCCTTTACTGTAGACATGAACATTAGTCCGGGGAAGACCAGTCTATCATAGCGTGACCGTTTGGCGCAAAGATCTCGCATGGCCGTCGGTGCCATGCAAGCCACTTCCAGTACCTCAGATAATGGAATAAAGAAAAGGATCAAAGGGCCAGTACACAGGGTCCGAAATGAACACAAACCAAGTGCCAAACACGATAGCTACAATTGATTATCATCACACTGGTAATATTAAAGAAGCGGCAGCAACAATAAGACGTCTGGTTTTTGTATTGTGCTTTTAATATAAAGGACTGGTGAAAAGGTATTTATATTCGGCAGCAACAATAAGACTTAAGATTATTATAATTTGCCTTCAAAACTAAAGTCTGCGATGTGTAGTGGTTATGGAGTAATTTTCTAAGAAAAAAGTAATCTGGGGTAAGATGTATAATAAGGTGGAGCACAATGAGAAATGGTTAGAGATTAAATTAATGAACCTTTTAAATATAAAAAATAAGAATATTGATGTTATTATGTTATTATTATTTGCTTTTGTTAATTAGCTTTGGAAAGGGTTTGCGTTATCAGTCTGGGAGGCGAATCATGAACAGTTTAAAAAATGATAATTTGAGGGGGAGTTACTTAGGTTAAGAGAATGATGTTAAGTATTGTCAAGTAATGTTAAGAAATTTGAAAAGGACGAGATACAAGTGTAAAGGGATGACGTTATTGCAATACATAGACATATTCTTGTAGCATCACAGAGAAAAAGAATGCTTTGTGAAAATTGCAGGTTTGGAGATAAAGGGGTTTTGAGAGGCTGGTTACAGTACGATGCTCAGGCTGGGGTGACAAGTTGCTCTGTGTGGCCAGTATGCTAATGATAAAAGCAGAAACAACTCATCTGTCATCAGAAATAAAAAGGTTGTATTCAACATAATACCATATTATCTTAATGAAATGCACTGAAATTAATGTATAAATCACACAAAGGCAATTTATTATTTTGTCCGGTAAAAATATGCTTGGCTGGTGTTTTCCAGCAGATACTTATGGCTTTTGGTAGAGAAGACAAAATGTTAAAGGTAACATTTAAAAAACACAGAATAGGCTTGGATGCAAAACCTGCGGCATTCCTGCCAATGCTTGAATTGGATTTTGGTTTTGTCACAGGGTAAATAAATATTGGAGGTAAATTAGAGCCCCTGGTGTGATGTAATCCGTTGCTACCCAAAACAAGCCCACCCACTTTCTGGTAGAGGTGATTGGGATCAACATGTGGTGCCGTGCACTAGCTAATCGGAATTGAAGCGTCTCTTATTAAAAAAGGAGCAGGATAATTTGTATCAATCGGCGTTGATCCAACCTTAATGTGTGTATTAAAGACAACATGAACTGTCATTTCCTAGCGGAAAACCTTTTTGCCAGGGAACGACCTTAATCAAATCTACCCAGGCTCTGTGCCATAATGTGCTTATTGTGATTTGGTAATAACCCTTGATTGAATAAAATCATTTCCAGCTAGACAAAACACAACACACAGTGTCACAACCACCAAGTGATAATGTCAGATTGCCAACCAGTCTTAATAAAGGCCTATGTTTGTCTGTTGAGAGCAGGTCCGGTCGGACTGCCTGGCAGAAACAATTATTTCTTACAAAACACCATGCATGGGGCATACATTTAAAAACAAATATCGAAATTAAAAAACTCCAAGGCAAGACATGCCCAATAATATTGGGGATGTCGCCATTATAAATATGGTAGTGCCCAGTTCGAAAAGTGCCCAGTTCGGAAATCAAGGTTTTTTCTATTTTTCAGGGAATGACCGGTCTAGTAGAGACTCGTACATGGATTCCTGGATAACACTGAAACTCTTTTAGAACTAGTAAATGACGGATGTCAATGCCGTTGTAACAACCGTTACTACCGTTTAGACACACGGCAGCAGTTCGACAGAATACGTTCAGAGATTTAAACAGGCCACATTCTTCGTTACACATGAATTGATTTTAAAGGTTACTCAGATCCACAGGAGTTGGTTGAGCCATGTCATTCACAAGTTGGTTCAAAAAGAGGTGGTGTGTGAATTAATAAGAAGGTGCATCATAGTGCTTTCTACCTTGTTGGAGAAGTCAAAGACTTTGGGATAAATCCTCTATATAGCTGCCACTGACTACGCCGCTATCTATTCTCTTGCTTGGCACTTTCCTCTCCCCTTCTCCCTGAACGTGCACAGACTCCCCCAACGCCCCCACCCCCAATTGCTCAGTGCCGTGAATCTTCACATAGACGGCCCACAGCGCATGCTGCTCTTCCTCGTATTCATTTGCACAATGTCTCTTGTTAACACTGAATTGGAAACACCCATAGTGTGCTGGCAGCAAGTTAACCGCAAGGTGTACTTCAATACAGTATATTTCTGAGCTGAATCGCCTGTCTTTGCAATCGGGTTGTGTCGGGAGGGGTCTGTGTTCATTAGCATTATTAGCATTGTGTCTAAATTCAAACCAGAAAAGGAACCAGAAAAGCCTAGTTCAGTCAGCCAGCAATTAGAAGGGATGATTGCTATTGTCTTTTTTATATATATATGGCAGTCTGTGTCTAACCATTATGCTATTTAAACAGTAGGAATGCAGATTTTAGCTCAGCCATTACAGTTTTTCTGAAATAACTTAGACAACAGAACATTTATTAACAGAACTGAAGTCTACTCTTATACCAAGATTAATGTAGATGGCTAGCTAATAACTAAAGCCTACTTAAAATGAAAACAATGACTCAAATAACTCCATGGCAGGTTTGTTTCTTTAGAAAACAATGACAATATTAAAGGGTCACGTAATACAATTATCCTCTAAAACATGAGATTCATGGTATAAGAGAGTAGATTAATATTGTTGCGTGACGGCTGAAAAGTACAGAGTGGATGAATATTTCAGATAAAAAAATTGGAATGCCGGAGAGGGGAATTGAACCAGGGTCAAAACACTGAAGGGTGGGGATAATCCCACTAGACCACAGGGCTTGTTGGTAGTCAAACCACCTCCAGACAGTCTCCAAAGGCAACGTGTATCCCAGCCATTACATTTTTATTGACATGACATGGGCAACAGAATGTTTATTAACAGAACTGAAGTGTACTCTGTACAAAGATAATGAAAGCATTGTCTAAATCTCAAACCGCATACTACTATACAGATGATGGTGAATTATGTACTGTTCTGTATATAGTAAGCCAGTATGCCAGTATTGGGACCAATTGAGATGTACTACTTTGTCAGAAAATTGTGTCTCAACATTAGATAATTTTGTCTCGCATTAACATCCGGCCAAGTTTGAATATTTAAACTTAACAATTAGCTAGACACTAATTCTTATTAAGTTTACTTCCACCACAAATTGCATCTATGCATTAGATTAGAGAAATACCTAGCGAGGCTGAAGAGGAATACAGTGCCAAAGCTATTTCATTTCACGATACAACAATGTTGGTTTTTCTTTTCTTTGTGAATGACATTTATACAATAACTATCTATATAGGCAACGCTAAATTTTGTCACGTGATAGAATTATCGAAACCCCTACTCAATTACTGCGCACGGTGTTGTGATCTACATCACCGTAAAAAGCATGCATGGAAGTGTACTTTGAAAATCCACCAGATATAGTCACCATGCCTCTAAAAACACACATCTCTGCCATCATCTGGTTCTGATCTAATAATGTACCCTACAAGTACAAACACCAAGTAGAAAGGTGAACTGGACTAATCATACACAAAACCATTAGCACAGCTATTCAGGGTACTATGTCCACCATTTCTCCTTCAACTTTCACTCCGTTTCATGGTCGCAAAAACTGTCGGGGCATTGAATTGCTTTTAGTAGATATTGGGATTTATGGAGAGTATTCTCCAAGACGCGCCGCGTTCAAATAATCTACATGCAGACAGCATTCACCGGTCTTTGTTTTCAAGGCACAAACTGGCTGCCAGAGAGGTAATATCTCACGAGGCAGAGTGGGGAGGCTGCACTGATCTACTAACAAGAAACTAGCGGACCAGCTAAGACAGGGCCAGGGAAGGTAGCCTAGTATTTCCTAAGCAGTGGCTAGGTGACATAGGCCATGTTCCCTTTTGGAAGTCAGGAAGTGTTAACGTCAGCAAGTGGTCAGGCGGCCCGGGTGGAGGGACTACTTACCGGCTAGGAGGAAGGTGATGAGGCAGGTTTCTTTGGGCATGTAGAGTTTGAGTCGGGAGCCACTGAACACGTATTCTACTACGGCCTCGGAACGGCCCGCTCTTTGGAGGAATGGCAGGAACTGCTTGGCCTTCTGTGTCTCCTGAGAGTGTAGAAAGCACACAGTGGGACAGAGAGAATCGTGAGGAACTGTCAAACCAATAACCTGCTCACCTCAAACTGGTTGCTGCGCCAAATAAATGCCTCAAAATCAGGTCACCTGACTTTCAGTCTACCCGTTTGATATGCAGACTACTAAATCTAGGTTGAATTTGGCTGGACCAATCCGTTCGACCAGGTGATTTCTGTCTTTTCCTGGTGAGTCACTGGTGAAACTGGAACACCATAGCCAGAACTATAAGGGTGACTAAATCCTAGCCTGTACACCCAGGCTGATGAATCAATAGCAGAGGTAAATTAATTTAAAAAAACAAGTAAGCAGGGCAATGAAGCCACAAAAAGCAGACAATGACTCACTTTCCCTCGTCGCTCACTGTTTAGATAAAGCGTGTGTGTGTGTGTGTGTGTGTGTGTGTGTGTGTGTGTGTGGATGAAGAGATACTGTTCTGGAAAACAGATAAATCTACTGCGGGAGGATGAGAAAATATGCTGTTGTTGACAAGGTGGAACTATTCCATCAAGCACCAGGTTAGCAGGGTGGGTAGGACAAACACAAAGTCAACATTATTCTGGTGATTAAGGTCACTGGGCAGGAATGTAGCCCTGAGCTACCAGTACAGATTAACTGTCAGGGGGGTGGGGAGATGTGGGCAAAGTGTACAGGTGCACACACACAGCAGAGATGGAGAGCAAATGTGTAGGAGCAAGAGAGGACAGAGAGAGAGAGGACAGAGAGATGGTGGGAACAGAGAAAAATACAGTGTGTACAGAGGGAGAAGACAGAGAAAAAACCGACAGACGACAGACGACAGACGACAGACGACAGACGACAGACGACAGACGACAGACGACAGACGAGACGACAGACGAGACGACAGACGAGACGACAGACGAGACGAGAGACGAGAGACGAGAGACGAGAGACAGAGAGACAGAGAGAAAGTGAGGGGGGAGTGAGACGTGTGGAGAGAGAGTGGGCTGGTGAGATTTCCCAGGGCTGAATCCAGCGAGTGGCCATGTACGTGTGTAAATACAGACATTTCCACATATTGCTAAATCCATCTATGTAATTCCTCTTGTTGTTTCCCTTTTGTAACTGGGCAGGGGGGCACAAGTGTGTCCTCGGAAGGGGAGAGCTGTTGGGGGGAGGGACGTTAGCAGCTATTCCTGGCCTTTTATTAGGATGCTGGTTAAATCAGCCTGGCCACCGGAGGCCCAGCAGCCCGGCTAGCCAAGAGGGAGTCAAGAAGCACTTTCAGATGGAGGAAACACACACAGACACAGGCCGAGGCCGAGACACAGGCCGAGGCACAGGCCGAGGCACAGGCCGAGACACAGGCCGAGGCACAGGCCGAGGCACAGGCCGAGACACAGGCACAGGCACAGGCACAGGCCGAGGCACAGGCACAGGCCGAGGCACAGGCACAGGCCGAGGCACAGGCCGAGGCACAGGCACAGGCCGGGGCACAGGCCGAGGCACAGGCACAGGCCGAGGCACAGGCACAGGCCGAGGCACAGGCACAGGCCGAGGCACAGGCCGAGGCACAGGCCGAGGCACAGGCCGAGGCACAGGCCGAGGCACAGGCACAGGCCGAGGCACAGGCCGAGGCACAGGCCGAGGCACAGGCCGAGGCACAGGCCGAGGCACAGGCCGAGGCACAGGCCGAGGCACAGGCCGAGGCACAGGCCGAGGCACAGGCACAGGCCGAGGCACAGGCACAGGCCGAGGCACAGGCACAGGCCGAGGCACAGGCACAGGCCGAGACACAGGCACAGGCCGAGAGACACACGCACAGGGCGAGAGACACACGCACAGGGCGAGAGACACACGCACAGGGCGAGAGACACACGCACAGGGCGAGAGACACACGCACAGGCCGAGAGACACACGCACAGGCCGAGAGACACACGCACAGGCCGAGAGACACACGCACAGGCCGAGAGACACACGCACAGGCCGAGAGACACACGCACAGGCCGAGAGACACACAAGTCATCAGCAGATTGGCAGGGAATCAGAGATCTATTCCTGGGTGGCTGTCAGTCATTACTGACTGACTAGGAAACAAGTGCACATGGCAATCTGGTCATGATAATATGGCTCCAGCAGAACATTCAGCCAACCGCTAAAGAGAGCTGCTGAGAGGCGCGCATGCACACTGACATAGACAGAGTGTGCGTGTCTGGGCGCCTGTGTCTGTGTGCATGTGTGAATATTTGTGTGCACGTGCGTGCGCACGTCCGTGCACGTCTCAGACTATTTGGATAGTAAACAAAGCTAGACGTCGAAGACTGACTGCCCAGTCCATTAAAATTCTGACAAGCCTTCTCGTAAAACGGCCAAAGATTTAAGGTGGACAGAATGAAAGGGAAAGATTGTTTGTGTGTGCGTGTGTGTGTGTGTGTGTGTGTGTGTGTGTGTGTGTGTGTGTGTGTGTGCGTGCGTGTGTGTGTGTGTGGCCAGCTGCATTCCAATTGGTTCTTTAACAGGAGGTCCACAGAGAGTTTGTGCTTGTCCACAGCCATATTATTCCCTGCAAACGTTATGGTTGCCAGGTAAATTGAGTAAAAGAAACATTTGGTGACCAGCCCAATCAAGGCACAGCAGAGACAATGTCAACTGCCCCTGGAACACACAAACCAACTCACAGAACTTCATAGTCCAAGAGACGCGTGCACACACAAACCGACAAAAACCATAACCCTTAACCATACAGCCACTATCTATTGATGATGAAACTAAATTTACTATCCTTTATGCGCAACCTTATACTAACTCCTAAACTGAACCATTAATGCCTAAACATACACAAATGCAAAAACCGGAAAATCAAACACACAGATTTTACTATCAATGCGAGGAGGAAACAATACACTACAATTAAAAACGGAAGATTTTCCAACACACAGAAACAACCCGACACACACCATTCCCCTCACAGCCGTACATCTTACCCCAGAGATATCAGCCACTCTGTGAATAGGAACCTCCTTCTTGCTGTGCAGTCCTTTCCCGTTCTTGATGGCCCTGCAACCCATCAGAAGCAGACAGTGAGGCCGCGCCATAGCCCAGTGAGTAAAGGACAAACTACCAGGCCTTTGACCTGGAAACAGACACAGACCTGGTCCTAATAACCATTTATTGCGGCTCAGAGGGCACATAGTTCCCTCCTGGCCCGGCTCTGCCACCAGCCACCATGGACCGGCGCCGGGAGTGAACTTGAAAAGCCTCATTTAACCCCTTCAAATGGAAACTGTAGTGGTGGAACACATCGGATGGGAAGATGAACCTAGGGCACG
>JACXGJ010004841.1:13060-42806 GCA_016801105.1 Esox niger
AGTGTGTGTGTGTGTGCGCGCGCGCGTGCGTGTGTGTGTGCGCGTGTGTGGTGTGCGCGTGTGTGGTGTGCGCGTGTGTGGTGTGCGCGTGTGTGGTGTGCGCGTGTGTGGTGTGCGCGTGTGTGGTGTGCGCGTGTGTGGTATGTGCGTGTGTGTCTGTGGAGAAATCTGGGATCCCAATCTTTTTTTAACAATGCCCATGATTGCCATCTTCCTGATGATTGCGTTGTTGTTCAGTGACTAGATGTCATAATGAATGTATCCCACCTAAGGTGCTTTGAAAGCCAGAAGAATACCACCCACTCAGAACAGCTTTTCATGTAAAGGTGCAATCTGCTTCAACCAATCAGGTTTAGTTCATCGGGTTCCTACGCTGGTTAATATGATCCAATTTCTTGACATCTAAATCGGGGCTGTCCAGACCAGTTCCTGGAGAGATACCAGTTTAACTCTAATCCAGCAGACTTGATATTAATAAGAAACTGGTTGATAAGACTTCAGGTTAGTTATAACTCGAGTTAGACTGGCAGCTCTCCAGGAAGAGGGTTGAGAGAGACAGACAGACGCAGAGTTGCTTAAATCATTGGCTTAAGTGGCTAAACATCAAGCTTGATAATATGACTTGAGGTGAAATTAACACAAATGGGTGAAATATGCGTGAAATACTGTTTATTTCGGGTGTGTCAGCTGTCATAGTTTTAGCAACTGATACACTTACACTAAGTTTATCATTGTTGTTGTGAGCATATAGTTAGTCTTGTGCGATGACTCAACGTCGCAGTCTTGCAGCCAGCAGCTTTCAAAAGCAGCTACATAGAACAGATCAAGACGCTTGGGGACGGTTTCCGTAGAAAACTCATTGAGCTTGTTTGTTTAGACCTAGACCAGATTTAATCTGTATCTGTGAAACAGGCCTGTATAGTCTTACAAAGCCATACAATTAAGAAAAGCTTAGTTGTTTATTTTCTTTTTGACAGCAAGCAAAATCACCTTATTATTAGTTTGTCACTCTGCCCCTTTCTGACAAAAGAAAGGGGCAAAAAATGTGGGAAACAAGAAATTCAGCCACAAGGGCACTTTAAGTTTGGCATCATCAAGTTAGGTCCGCTTCCCAAATGATTTTGGGGAAATGGCTATTATATGATTCATTCCACAGAATTAAGCTAATGAAACAACTGATAAACATGCCTGGTCATGACAGATTGCAGCACCAAACTGATTAACCCCCCACAGAAAATAAGCCAAGCTACCAATATGATAACTAGGTCAAAGATCCCCCAAAGAATTTACAGTATCACATTCATAACAGGTAAGAATCACACATTCTCAGCAAAAGAAGCCATTTTGGGTCATCACACTCACCGCGCTTCTGCAGCCAATAGTTCATCGTAATGGGAGGAACGCTGGTCATCATCCTGTCTGTAGCGAATGACTGTGGCCAAGCCTTTACTGACTAATGCCTCTGCAATGTTACTGTGAAGGGAAACAACATTGGAGAGTAAATTAAGGAAAGGTGAGATTTAACCCGCAAATAACCCTTGATTTCAAACCAAAAATAAGCAGAAGATAAGAGAACCTCAAAGAAAAATGAAAAAGAAAAACCACTAACAAGTTACCTCAGAACCTCAGGAAGGAGGGTGGGTGAGGTTACCAGAAAAGAAAGATGTAGTTCAATGTAAGCTCTCTGCTGTTAGCTTGGTGCCCTTGGGCAACCACGTAGCTGCTAAAGCTGTGCTTGATGCAAGCTTGCCTTTCCAAAAAGAGTTTGTGTCCTCCAGCGTGTTGTGTTAGCCTGCCTGCCCGCACGCACGCACACCGTGACCATAATTGAGAAAGTTCGGCCTTTGAGTTTAATTGGTGAGTGGGACGATGGAGAGAGAGAGAGCGAAGCGAAGTGAAAATATAAACAAGACTGGTAAATTACCATAAAATGAGGTGACGCAAAGTGTTAAAAACAAAAGTATGTTCTCAGTAGCTGTCGCCACTTTGTGCCATTTCATAAAATGTCTCCTAGAAAATAGTCATACTGAACATCAAGTCGTGACTGTGGCATTAATAATACGTCACGCTAAGTTTTGGGGGAACGTAACTTGCACAGACAGCGCAAAAGAGTTGCAAACAGCATTTAAAATACACCCATAACAAAAGGAATTCTAACGTATTATATGATCTCATAGCTTAAAGACTGGGATAGCTTTACGATCAGTGCTTGTAATGAAGATTATAATGGAGAATATGTATGCTGCCGTCATCTATTAGGGGAACTCAACCTGCCGTATTGTATCAGGTAATGAGGAGAAGACGTCCATGCGAAATGCACAAACCACCTTTAGAATGAGCCCGAATCTGTAGCGAAGCCCCCTTCATTAGCATAGAGTGACAACCCGCACTGACAACCTGAATGGTAGCGGAATCTAGGACGTTGCTGCCGGCAACACCAGGCTTTTCCCCCTCGCCATGTGCGAAATGGGTGGGGGGTCTGGCTTGCCACGTGGAGAGAAATATGGTACGCCATAAGATCACACACTCAGGCATTGCCCCAGAGCTCCAGGGCCGCCCGGCCACCTGCTGCCCACAATGCACCACGGTACCCAAAATGCACTGCGGAACGTCCGACCGGTAATTGGTACGGTCCCGCGGCATGTGCTGACCTACACAGGCACGGAATCGATGCTAACCAGCAAACTAGCAGAGGCGTGAGATATCGGGGTTCAGGGGATGAAAGGAGAGGTGCTCTGGAGCCCGAGTACAATTCTTTTAACAAGGGTACCGAACAAAAGAGCAAGACAGCAACACCATTTGCATCAGTGGAAAACATCCACGAAGGGCATTCAACAGTGTGGCAGCGGCATGTTGACTGAAATGGACGTAAAAATAACTGCTGTTTAAAGCAGACCGACACTAAGTAGATTTAACCGGTCCTATGGCGCTTCTTTACGGCTTTTGTTTCTCGATGACTCGTCTAGACCCTCGTAACACAAACGGCTTGCCGATAGAAATGTAGGTCAACTCATGTGACTGAGCTTGGACAAAGCCTGCAGAACGTTGGCGGTTCTCCAGAACCGGTACTGACGTACAACAGATGAGACAAACGGTAAAAGGGAGGTGGGGGGTTTGGAAGAGGCGGGCTCCCAGACCGGCGTACTCACATGCCCCCGATGGTGACCGTGGCACAGGTGCGTTCTGCGAAGGCCGGGACGCTGCTGGTCTCCGAGGCTGTGGTGGCGGCTCTGATGTAGTCCACTGTGACGTTCACCTGAAAACACACGACACGTCGTCGTAACAACTTTTCCGCGAGTGTCACATTTATAGCAGTTGGATATTCAGTGGGATTGGGACTTAGACTGTTGTAGTCATGTCACATCAAATGGAATTGAACATAACGGGTGACTTATCACAGAGTGAGAGAGCCAGTGCTTCTAATTTCTGTGACACATCAACTTATTAATAGTGAATTATTAACATCAGAAGTAGCGAACAATATGTGCAAACCCACCCACAATGAGTGTCATTAAAGGGGAAAAAAAATACTGGTGATGGATCAAGTACAACAACCTGATGTGTGTGTATGTGTGTGCACGTGAGTGTGTGCACGTGAGTGTGCGTGTGGGCTCGTTTCCAAGGTCACCCTCAGTCAGTGTAAATCATGTCAGACTGTACATCTCCCCAGAGGACCAATGTCCAAACACTGGGGCTGTTTTTAACCACGTGCGCGCGCACACTACACACACTACACACACTACACACACTACACACACCCCCTACAGTCCAACACACGGTCAGTCGAGGCGGCAGATTGCCATCAGACAGCGACAGGCCCAGCAACACACAGAACATGTCTTATTGGCCAGCGGGGGGAAACAACTGAGTTTAGATGAAGAAAACACTTCCCCTATTCCCCGTTTCCTACACCATGGACAACAAAGAGGCAGGGAGAGGGGGAGGCGGGGAGGGGAGGACATGTCACCATGTCCCCTCATCACAGGAGGGAGAACGTAGGGAATCGCTAGCCTAGCTTCTCACCCGGTCAAACAGTTGAGGAAGAGCTATGAGCAGATAGAGGCGCAGGGGAACCCACAGCCCCATAAACTGGGGACAAAATGAGACCCACGGAAGGGGGACATTGTCATTAATCTGGGGGCACGGCAGGACAAGGACACGGGGACGGAGGCTAGTTGGGTTCTGGGAAACGGAGGTCACGAGAAAGATGTCGCAGCATGGTCTCTGTTAAGGCAGGCTAGACGGATGAGAGAACTGGGCTGGGGGATGGATGACAGGGCCAGGCAGGGATAATGGACAGGTGGAGGCCGGGTGGCTCAGCTCAGAGAGGTTCTGGGGCAACAGTGGAACCAGAACATTTGCTTCATGTTACGATTAGACAGTCTGAAGAGACGCTGGTTTTTAGCAACAATCGGAGTTTGATTGTCTTTCGCTGCAGAGTAGAAAATTGCTGAAATGACTGAGGCATACTAAACAGTTGTAATGGAATTGTGGATGACTTAAGTCTTCTGAGGCTGTTGCATGCAATTTCACTTTAAAGCAGAGCTAACCGATTGAGTGGAATGACCCCATACAAACCAAAACACTTAATGCTTTCTTTTCCATTTAACATAGAAAACAGTGTGGAATAGCCAACATTACTGTCAATAACATTGCTATAAGATGCTCTGAGTCATACTACCACAGCACACACACACACACACACACACACACACACACACACACACACACCTAGGAGGCGCTAGATCTAGTTGTTATTACCCGTCCGCTCAAGTCTTGGGCCATGGTGGGGCCCCGGAGGCAGCATTGGTTCCTCCCAAAGAGAGTCCTTTGTTGGGATTAGAGGCCCAAACCGCACAGAGGAACTATTCGGGCCATTATGGTGTTATTTTTAGGAGGGGTGTTGGGAACTTTTGGCTATGCTGGGGTTTAGGTCGGAAAAAAGGGGGCATGTTATAGGCTTCTAGAGGGGCCTGTGTTTAGGGATGTGATGGAGACAGGGGCAGATGGAGGCTCCCTCGTAGAGAGGAGAGGCAGGGATTAACGGTGTACAGTAAATAAGATGCTCTATCGACTGAGAGACGTAATGTTTACAGGAGGGAGAAGCAGAAGGTTGTTATAGTAATGGCAGTGAACATGCTTCAGAGGAGAGTCATTATTTTGGTGGAGGAGGATATAGGGAGGTGGCAGGGTTTTGTTAGAGAGTACCCTGTTTCTGAATAGGGGTTACAGAGATTGGAGGGCAGAGAGGGACACAGAGAAAGAGAGGGATGCATTTATTATTTTCAAACTTTTTTTTAAGTTTCTGGAGAAGGAAATTCACATGTGGTTGTTACTACTTTCATTTAATCATTTTTTTCCCATTTTCTTTGGCAATGTAAACAACATTTTTAAAAGTGTGGTCCGTGTGTGCGCGTGTATTGTCAGTGTGTGTGCACGTGTTGTAGGTGTGTGTGTGCGTGTTGTCGGTGTGTGTGTGTCTTCCAATGCTATTCAGTGTACATGTTGTTTGACTGATTTGAGGCAAAGCAGGGGAAGAGGGGTTGGGGCTAGTGGTGTTGGTTATCCAGGCCTCCACCTTCACCCCCAACCTTCCACCATTATCCCCCACTGACAGGCCCATTACTCTGGCCAGAGGAAGATGGACGCCTCCTGCCACGGCCCAGTTCATTGCGTCTGAATGTATGAATGTGCGTTGCTTCCGGATGCTGAGTTTTTTTAGTGTCAAGGGTCGGTCTGTAGACCACTGGCCTTTTTATGTCTGCCCAGCCTGGGTTATGTCTGCCTAGTCTGGGCTATGTCTGTCTAGTCTGGGCTATGTCTGCCTAGTCTGGGCTATGTCTGCCCAGCCTGAGTTATGTCTGCCTAGTCTGGGCTATGTCTGCCTAGTTTGGGCTATGTCTGCCTAGTCTGGGCTATGTCTGCCTAGCAAGGATTGCAAAACAAGTAGGACATTTTAACATTTGGGTTGGGCTTAATGACCATTTTATTGTCTACAAATGGGAAACATTTGTTGTGTCCCCACAAAGAAAGATTCCTAAACTGCGTATGTGTTTCTCCACAGATAAACGGTCGGGATGTACAGGACAGAGAGGAGGCTGTAGCAGTACTCTCCAGTGAAGACTCCAGGAATATTGTACTGCTGGTGGCCAGGCCTGAGATACAGGTGAGCATGCACGCACGTACGCACGCACACGCACACACACAGCCTGTCACTGCTGACAGAGTTAAGGGGATCCTTTTGAAAATATTTTCCCAATCTAGTTTTCTTTCTTGGATATCTTGAAGATATTCTCCAAACTGTCCTTTGAACATACCCCTTGAGTACCTGAGTCATAGTTTGGCTGTACTTTAGGCCCAGGGGACAAAGGCCCCAGTCATTCAACAAGTAATCCTGAAGAAAGCCTAGATTGCATCTCCATGTGTGTTCCTCAGACGAAGTACGGCAGGCCTGCTGGGTGGACCTCAGTCTTACATCACGGTTTATTTTATGTTGCAGCAAGCTACTGCGAATTACTTCTAAGTCGCTACGCCATAAAATGATGTGCTAGAATGTAGTGAGTTCAGGCCCAAGGCCATGGTGTGTTTGTGTGTGTCTGATATACTAAGTATTGTGGATGACCATAATGTAGCCACCTCCTTCATTTTTTGGTAATTTAGTTTGCCTCTCACAATAAATCTAAAGTGTTGACTGTGATATGGAGCCTATCTTGGTTAAGACAAAGCAAACACAGGTAGGATGAACGCTACTGATTGTCCAAGTCAAAGTTCAAGAATATCTCTTTATTGAAATCTATTGACTTCATCTATGTGTGGCCAGGCAGGGGTAGAGGATGGGGACGTTTTTAATGATCTATCAGTTGTAGCTTTTAGCTAGTTATTGTGAAGCCAAAAAAACCTACATCTGTGGCTTTTTAAGTTTGGTTTTTTATCACTTCTTTCTCCTTCTCTTTCTTCCTCTTTTTATCTCGCTCCCTCCATGTCCATCCTCTCCCTCCACCTCCCTATGTCAGCTGGAGGAGGCGTGGTTGGATGATGAACACAGTGAGTTTCTGGAGCAGTTAAAGATGGAGATGCTGGAGGAGCAACAGAGGGAAGAGATGGAGTTGGAAAGTTTACACGAAGAGCAGGAGCAGGTGAGAGACAGCAGTTACCAGGCTTGAAAGACCACACAATCAGTTTCCAAGTTAAATAGATCTTACCACCAGTTACCAGGCTAAGTAGACCAGATGACAAGTTACCAGGCTAAAGTGACCAAACCACCAGTTACCAGGCTAAGTAGACAACACAAACAGTTACCAGGTTGACAGATCAGATTCCAAGCCAGGAAGGTAATACATTGTCTGTTCTGATCTTGACCCAGACAGTAAAAAGCAAGGCCATAGCCATGGAGTCAACATCAGCCAGGAGTCTGGGGTTTTCCCAAGAAAAACATAAAAAATATTTATAAGAAACTTAACCATCAATATTTATACCATCTGATATCATCGCATTGGTGTTGGTCCTACAACATCATAATTCATGTTGCTCCAGGACCATCATTGCAACTGACCTGTAGTTAGTCGGTTACCCCAGTCCAAAGACAGAATATTCCCCTGCTCCCCACCCTTTGACCTAACCCTGACCTCAGTGGCACTGGTGCATAAACCTAACCTCAATTGTGTCAACATTAATTATGATGTCGTCAGAACAACACCAACATGACGATATCAGAACGGTCATCAATATTTGCTCCTTTCCTCACTCTCCTTTATGTTACCTGCTCTCCTGGCCCCGTTGGCATCCTTATGCTACATTTGAGTTTTTTATATATTTGAAAGTAATGAGACAGAGACATTACAGTGTTTGACATTGATCGTACCTACCAATAGCAATCGACCAATGGCCTCTGCTGGGGTACGGCAAAAGTTGAACAAACCACACGCAAAACTGGAGCAAACCGTAAAACTAAAACCAGTAATAATAGTAATAACGGCACTTTTTTATGTTTAGTTATCATATTTACATTTGCTAATAAGTATTTTGGATGGCGGTGCATGGTTGCTTGTTGTAGCATAGCGCATTTTTTATTGATTTATAATTTATAAAACAATATATTGGGGGGATTTGAGCATATTTAAATATTGGGGGGTGTGTCCCCCCTAACAAATATTGTAATTACGGCCTTGTAGTAATGCCTAAGAATTCATGTAAAATTGGAGTGTCTGCTAAATAAATAAAATGTCAAGGCAGGAACTTTGCAAAACCCTAAAGAGAAGCTGGTCTCCAAGGGTGGCCAGTTGTCTTCTGGCTGTGCCATGTGGAGATTTAAGAGTACAGTGCTTTAAGGCCAAATCATTCATCAAAATATTAAATAATTCGAATGACCAGCAGGTCAACAATACCTTCTCCTAAATGTCAGTTGGCTTTTCATAACTGAGCATTCGAAAATAATCATAGTGGTAATGGAGGGTGTAAAATGTCTGATCCTTTTGAGAAAATCTAAATGTCAGTTGGCTTTTATATTATAGTATATAATCTGCATTCTTACCCGTGGAATAATGTGACGCCTTCAATTTGTAAAATAATGTTGTAGTTACCTGGCTAAAGTAAGTTTGTTTTGAGAAAGGCTGTTGTAGTTTCTATGAAGCAAAGAACCATCACATCAAACAATGGAGCTTCTATGAAAACTTCCATTAAAAGCCTTGTGGAAAAATGTATAATACCCTACAGAGTATTAATATTAAATAGCAAAAACAGTATACATATGGATGTGCAATACAGAGCATTTTTAAAACCCAAAAATGTGTAATCATAATTACAAATATTTTTGTTTTGTTGAAATATTAGCATACTGTATATGGATTTAATGAAAGTAGAATTGGGAAAACATTAAAATGCCCAAAGTACCAGAGAATAGAGTACTCCCAAGAATAGAATCAAGCCCAGTGGAGCACCCTTTGGCTGCAGACATTGATGTAGTAGTTCAAATTTCCAAGCTTCAGTTGTTTTGCAGTTGAAATTCACATTGTCCTAGATTCCCTAGTTCCCAGAAAGTTGTATTTAAGACTGAGTAAATTTAAAACTGATTATGTACAACCATATTTTCCAGCTCAGAGGAACAGAAGATGATGACATCACAGCCACCTGTTCCTCCAGAACTCTTGACAAGGACCACAGCGTGGGGATGTTACTCAAGAACGGAGTTGACAGCTCCGACCACAACGTCCTCCTAACCCATATCCAACGGAAACTGTCCCAGTGCCTCAGAGACAGACGGGACTGTCCCGAGCATTTGGATGACGAAGACGAAGATGTTGTGGAGGAGGGCGACCGCTTCCAACAGCTCCTCGAACTCAAGTGTCAGATCCGCAACAGCGGGGAGTACGACCTGTTCTATAGCCGACGAAGCACCATCGAGTGCAGCCTCGGCGAGCCGGCTGGTGGCGTACAACGCGAGCTCCGCATGCTCAACGAGGAGCTTCGCAGCATCGAACTGGAGTGCCAGAACATCATGCAGGCCCATAAGCTCCGCAAGGGGCCAGGGGAGACGCAGGGGGACCAGGGTCTGCAGCCTTCTCAGCCGGGTGGTCGTCCCACGCCCGAGGACCGACGCCTCCACCGGGGCGGCAGGGACTCCCCCGGCAGGGGCAAGCTGGCAGACATCAACGAGCGCCCCGAGAAGCCGGAGAAGTCAGACAAGGACAGCTCCAGCGCCTACAACACGGCAGAGAGCTCGCGTAGCACTCCGCTGGCTATGGAGCGCTCCCCCGAGCACTCGCTCCAGAGGAGGATGGTCACCATCACCAACCAGAGGAACCTCCGTGGCAGCTTGGGTAGTCCCAGCCCCAGCCCCACGCACCTTCCTCCCCACCGGGCCCCCATCCCAGGGAAGGACAGCAGCCCCGACCACAGCCCCAACCCCTCCGAGTCGGACCAGACTGCCGCGGCGGACCGGGCAAGGTGCGGGACTGGAAAGGTGAAACCTCTGCCTCCTCCAAGGGCTTCTCAGATCCCTTACCTTTCCCCCTCCCAGGGTTCCCAGCACCGGCAGCCGGACGGCAACATTCCAGCCCACGCACGCCACTATCGTAGCTACATGCAGCTGATCCAGCAGCGTTCCGCCGTGGAATACGCCCAGAGTCAGCTCAACCTGCTCAGCGTGGTCAAGGAGCCCCAGCTGAGCCCCGCCAGCGAGCCCAAAATGGAGTGGAAGGTGAAGATTCGGAGCGACGGCACACGTTACATCACCAAGAGGCCCGTCAGGGACAAGATCTTGCGGGAACGCGCCCTAAAAATAAAAGAGGAGCGCAGCGGGGGGATGACCACAGATGACGATGCAATGTCCGAGATGAAAATGGGACGGTACTGGAGTAAAGAGGAGAGAAAGCAGCATCTGCTTAGGGCTAAAGAACAGAGAAGACGTAGAGAGTTCATGCAGCGCAGTCGCCTGGAGAGCCTGAGAGAGAGCCCGCAGAGCAGCAGCGAAGGACACAAGGAGGTAAGCATTATTGAACTGAGCCACAAGAAGATGATGAAAAAGCGCAACAAGAAGATCCTGGACAACTGGATGACCATTCAGGAACTGATGACCCATGGGGCCAAAGCTCCTGACGACCCCAGGGCCAAAGTTCATAACGCATTTCTTTCGGTCACCACGGTTTAGAAGAATACACACTACAAAACAGAGCAGTGTTTCTCAACCTTATTCACACCAGGAACCAGCAAGCTATCGTCCAGTTGGTGGAGTTTTTTGGAGGACAGCTTACATTAATACTGTCACTCGAGAACTGACTGAAGTGAGTGCTGGTAATTTGTCATATTCGGGATTGGTCAGCAACATCCCAGGGACCAGTGCTTGTCCCTGGACTGGAGGTTGAGAAACGGTGATCTAGCTACAGTACCCCATGTGGTATAAATATACTTGCCTCGTTCAATGTGGCGTTTTTATGAGGATGATAGGAATATTTTTCACAACTTTGTTACCTGAGAAAATGCATTTTGTAAAGAATTTTAACCAATGGTTTCCATGGCATTTTTCAATGTTTTTTCATCAGTTTTTCATTGTCACTCTCTTCCAGAAGCACTTTTGTATGAGATTACTGAGCAATTATTTTTCTTAGTTCAACCCGTAAATGTAATTACCCCCAAAATGTTCAATTATTTTCCTATTTGTGTTCTGTTATGCAGTGATTCCAACCCACACAGGGTCAGGATTGTTAAACAGTATACACTCCCTCAGGGGAGATGTGTGCGTCTGAATGTACGCTAACAAAATGTCTATTGGAATCCTACAACTACTGGTCTACAGTTGATAGACCAGTAATTGTCTGGTTACCTTTCCATTCAGGACTTTCAAGATTCCACACACACACACAAAACACTAACAACAAACAGTGATTTAGCAAATGCAAGATGTGTCCCTAGAAAACAAGCAAGCAAATTGGATTTAACACTTACAGTACATCTTCTACATACTCAAGGGAACAGTTCAGGCATAAATGACTAGCTACATTATATGGTCATATAGCATTTACACTATGGATCATCAAAACATTTTTTGCCAATAATCTAAACCAATCCAGATCAATAGACCACTGCAATTCCCTTTGCTACAAGTTGAACTCCAAAGGGTTATTTTATACCAAGAGGCTGTGAAGACAAGCTGTGATATGTTACAGCCGACCATTACCCCACTACGGCAATATCACATCAGCAGTTCTTCCAGTATTGTACTTTTACACTCTTTTTGTTTGATTTTGCATATTTATGTTCGCATTATCCTTTGTTTTCCAACCATCAGGTATTGTAAAAAAAAATGTTAACGCTTCTCAACGTAGCCTTAACAGTTTCTAATTATATGAATGTGACTTCGTTGTGGCACCAATTTTTTTTATAATCCATCAGTAGTTTTTTGGTGCTGCTCAGAAATGCTTACTAGGTAGGGATTGGAAGTTTGCCATTGAAGCAGGGCTTGGCAGTATATCTCCCAGTCATGTTTCCAAACAACTCCATATGTTACAGACTGGTTCAGCGATGTGCATCATGCATACTTGTTTCAGATCCTCATTTTTAGTTTAAATATTGTAAATTTTTAACCAACTCCTGTATTTGTTTCAAGTCAATGTCAATGGTCTTTTTTCAAGTAATATGTAGTTGGCACACCTGTAGCCAGGTAAACGTGTGGTATATCTGTGATCATTGAAAAATGAAATGATAATAAATTATTGTTATGTTTTTCTTTAAGAAACCTTTGCAGTAACGTGTTGACTCTGTCAGTCCCATTTTCTACTCACAAGACATCACAGTTCTAGGAAGCAAATTATGTGTGAAATTACACTTAAAGTATAGAGTTTTAAAAAGCAACTGTAAGAATGATCGAGCGCTAACAAGCGTGGAATGCAGATGTTGGGCTGTAAACTTGGTTTGACTTGTCTTGGTGAACTCAAACAGAAAAGGTACATATACAAAAAGAAACATAACAATAACAATCCATATAACCATATTCACACATGATGCATTTCTTAGGACATTGTTGTACGAGGTCTGTTTCACTGAACATCTGACAAAAAAAAGAAAAATGATTTCCCTGAAAAACAGTACATCTGTCCTTTTTTCACATGCGGGTCTTATTAAAAAGATTTGAAATCAAATCACTTTCCACCCCTATGGCTCTCAGCTCGTTATAAGTATCGACAACTAAATCAGTTTATTAAACCTATCTACTCCTTAATCAGCTCATTAAATGTATAAACTCTTAAAACAGTTAATTAAACATATGAGCTCCTAAATCATTGCACTGGCTTGTCACACACTGTGAGGGTGTAGCCTTTTGGAGTCTGCCAGTCACCACATTACGTTTCGATAAGAAGTCTATGGTCGAAATTGGAATGTCACGCATAGTGGCCTCAAGACTTCTTTTGTACCCACGGTCGTTATGGTTAATTTAAACCCTCTATCATTTTAAGAGACTACAGAGTCATCTATATTAGGACAATAAAGTCCTGATTCTCCCATGATGTTAAATGATTGTCTAGAGGGAGGGAGGTTAATTCACTCTCAGGCATGTGTCTAAACTCCTTATTTCTCTATAGACATTCACACTGGTTTTTCACTCCCTCCTTCATTACTTCCTTCATTACTGGTACTACAGTAGTTCGGGACATGCTGCAGTCATTGTCCTGTTCACAAAGTCTCAACGCTGGTCGCTAATGGCTTATCAGTGAGCTGGGCAGTTGACCAAATCACAAACATTATTTTAGCTAAGAAATAAGACTTAAGTTATGTAGGTAATGTGAGCAAGTATGCACCCTCTCCCTTTATGCCCTTCCCACTATACCCTCTCCCACCATACCCCTTCCCACCATAACCCCTCCCACTATACCCCCTCCCAGTATACCCCCCTCCCACTATAACCTCTCCCATTATACACACTCACTACTATACCCTCTCCCATGTACCCTCCAATTATACCATCGCCCATCATACCTTCTACAATTATACCCTCGCCCATCATACCTTCTACAATTATACCCACTCTCATTAGCGTATTCCCATTCACATGCCATAGAAACGCAGCAGAACAGCTGTCTGGTTCACACTGGCTACAAATGCAGCCACAGAGGCCTGGACACACACACACACACACATATTTTGAAGCACCAACTAATTAACTATATGGCAGAGATTAAGCCCCTGAAAGACCCAGGCTTAGTTCCAACAGGCATGCTACTCCTCAACGTACCACACTGCTGACTGTGAAGGGAATAGGATGCCATTGACGACGCACAGCCATTCAGGTGTAATTAAAACTGGAGTCTAGTGACAGCGCTGGCATTTGTCAAAGCCCATCCAGCAGTTCAAATACCATGCCTGACAGAAATGTCAAACAGATAACAACGCTCCCACTGGCATCTCCACAGATATAGCGCAAAAGCCTCCCCCCGTCCACACACACACACACACACACACACGATTGTTTGGCGATAACCTTTAGGCTTACTTTAACAGCAAACCTACATACCACCCTCATTAACCAGGGCAGAAAGATGCAGATAAATGGATGTTGATGCAGATTCTATTCACCAGTCACCACCAAACTCTCCATATTGCACTCCAGACAGGCTAGAGGAATCGCTGGAAGTATTCACCATAGTCCAGGGGTATCTCAAAACATCTGAATATCGTGGAAAGGTTTTCTGTCATTCATTTCAAGAAGTGACACCTTCATATGTTCTAGGTACATTACACAAAGTGAAATATTTCAAACCTTTTTGTTTCAATCTTGATGATTACAGCTTACAGCTAATGGAAATCTAAAATCCAATATCTCAAAATATTAGAATAAACATTTTACAATACAGCAATTGTCTGAGAAGAGCTCTAATCAGCAAATGTATCTATTTTAATCATTCAGTCTGGGTCAGCACACACAACCACAATCATGGAGAAGACTGCTGACTTGACAGTTGTCCATAAGACACTCATTGACATCCTCCACAGGGAGGGAGGGTAAGCCAAAGAAGGTCATTACTGAAAGGGCTGGCTGTTCTCCGAGTGCTGTATCAAAGCATATTCTTGGAAAGTTGACTGGAAGGGAAAAGTGTGGTAGGAAAAGCTGCCCAAGCAACAGGGATGATGGCAACAGTGAGCGGATTGTCATGAAAAGCTGATTCAAGAACTTGGGGGAGCTTCATAAGGAGTGGACTGAGGCTGTAGTCAGTGCATCAAGAGCCACAAGGCACAGACATGTCCAGGAGATGGGCTCCAGGAGTCTTTCCTAGTGTAAAGCCACTGCCGAAACAGAGACAACGCCAAAAGCATTTTACCTGGGAGAAGGAGAAAAAGAACTGGACCATTGCTCAATGGCCATAACACCTCAGCAGTACCACAGGCTGATTGACTCCATGCCACACCGATGCAGTAATTCATCCAAAAGGCACTCCGACCAAGTAATGAGTACATAAATTAACATACTTAGGAAAACTTTGCAGGTGTTTTGAGTTAATTAGCCGATATGAGCTCTTCTCTGATTGACTTCTCGGATTGAATTATAATTTTTTATTCTAATATTTTTATTCAGGATTTTAGATTTCAATGAAATCAAACTGGCTTGACAAGTTTCACTTCATGTGTAATGAATCTAGAGTATGTAAAGACGTCACTTTTTAAATTTGAATTAGGGAAATAAATGAACATTCCCACGATATTCCAATTTTCTGAGAGGCACATGTATATGAACCTAGGTTCGATTAGCCTGGCCACACACTAGGCTGGGCTGAACTGAGATGCACTAAGCCGGGAACCAAACGGTAGCGGACGCTGATGATGCACCTCTTAATGTCACTTCAGGTTGTGGATGGTCTGGGACATCACAGCTGTAGTATAATGGTAATGTGTTTCTAGTGCACATAAGGTGGACTCCACAGAGCCTGCACGTGGACATGGGGACTACAGAGTAGTTTTGCTGAGCCAGTTGCTCTAAAAAGTACTCTTAATTAAGAAACTGGCTCACCACTGTGTCCATAATGGTCGATAGGGGATTGGGAATGACACATGAAGCGTTTTGTAATAAAAACGTTTAATTGTACTGTATTCAAATGATGCATCCAATGGTCAAAAGCTACACTGCTCCGGTCAATGTTGAGCGACACACAGCAAAGCCCATGTTAGCTACTGTATTGAAATGAATCCCATGCCTTATACAGTGGCTATACAAAGTCTACACACCCCTGTTAAAATGCCAGGTGTTTGTGAGGTAAAAAAAAATCAGACAATGATAAATCATGTCAGAATGTTTTCTACCTTCAATGTGAGCTGTAAGGTGAACAATACAATAGAAAAACAAACTGATATCTTTGAGGGGGAAAAATAAAAAACTCTGGTTGCATAAATGTGCACACACTTAAACTAATACTTGGTTGAAGAACCTTTTGATTTTATTACAGCACTCAGTCTTTTTGGGTAGGAGTCTATGAGCATGGCACATCTTGACTTTTCTTTGCAAAAGCGCTCCAAATCTGTCAGATTGTGAGGACATCTCCTGTGCACAGCCCTCTTCAGACCACCCCAAAGATGTTCAATTGGATTCAGATCTGGGCTCTGGCTGAGCCATCCCAAAACGTTAATCTTGTTCTGGTGAAACCATGCTATTGTGGATTTGGATGTGTGTTTTGGAATTAAGGCCAAAAGGTTCAACCTTGGTTTCATCAGACATATATTCTCCACTTAATAATGACTGTCTTCACTGTGTTACATGGTATATCTAATGCTTTGGAAATTCTTTTGTACCCTTCTCCTGACTGATATCTTTCAACAATGAAATGCTGATGCTTTCTGATACTTTAGAAGCTCTCTACAGACCATGGCTTTTGCTCTGAGATGCAACTAAGAAAATGTATTTGTGATTAATCAGAGTCACATGATGGCAGGTGTGTAAAGACTTCAATTTAACATTTTGTTTGAATGTGATTGGTTAATTCTTAACACAGTCACATCCCCAGTTATAAGAGGGTGTGCACATTTATGCAACCAGGTTATTGAAGTTTTTATATACATTTTTTTGCATTTTTTTTATTTTTTATTGAATCGTTCACAATAAAAGTGGAAAAGTTCTGGCGTGATAAATATTTGAGTCATTCTTTTATATCACAAAAACTCATTTTAACAGGGGTATGTACACTTTTTATATCAACTGTATGACCTTATGTAGACACACTATCCATCTGTAAATTCTGTCACAGCTCTGGTAGTCAGCAACCTCTCACCCATCCACTTATCCACTTACCTGTGAGATTTTTCAGGGTCTTTCAAGAAGTGGAGTTAGTTCTCCCAGCGACAGTTCAGTCTATAATTGAGATCTGACTGACTTTTTAAATACATACTTTGTTTCAGAAACACAGGTGTTCTAAAAGCATGTTATTTTGTAATTCATTAGAGGCCGAATGGTTTCCTTTATCCTATCGGTAATACATTCAGGTTTTGGTTTTATTTTCGCTCCCGCTGCTTTTTTCCATCTTATGTTGTTTCATTTTCACCCCGACTGAACAACTAAATACATTAAGGTTCCAATTAGGTAGCAACCTGTGAATTTTTCAGAATGTAATTAAGGCCCTAATTACAATTATTTATTTATAAAATGTGTTAAACCTCCATTCCAAAGTGCAGAAGACAAATGTATTTTTTATTTGGATTTTATGTAGAATAGGGTTACCTTGAATATGAGAATTTAGTAAAACGTTTAAGATGGCTCCAAATGCTTTATTTTTAGTGTGTCTTGGGTGAATGTGTGTAAAAAGGGGCTAAAAAGATTACAGAAGCACCATTAATTGTAACTTAATGTAGAAAGCTTTTATTTTCTGAAACACAACCTTTGCTGGTGCAGAAAATGAGTCAGACTAGCTATAACAAAAATCGAATGCCAAGCCTCATGAAGACTGCCAGGATTTCTGCCAGTCCTGGGCTGAAATTGAATGCTGTGAACCAGTGCAACTCATTCTACTGTTAATCTCACAATGTAAAGAACAGTATGCTTGGATACTGTGTGTGTAGGTTTCCTGTTACACAGCCTGGGCGCACATCTCCTCCTCAGTCTCCTGTGGCCATTTCATTCCCAGACACTGCTGTAAAGTTTGCTTTCCCCTTCACCTCTTCACGAGATGTGGGTCAGATCCACGGGTCTCAGACATCAGCAACCTTATTTTGATCGGAGCACATGCCTCATTCAGAAGACTACCATAAAGGGAAGTTCAGTTTGGGAGATGTGATGGAGACCTAAAGAAAACTCTACTTCCGTGTCCGTGGAAGTAGAGACATTGGCATTACTATGATATTAATGTGACACCCTGAATGTACAGGAGGTTGGTTTTACCTTTATAACCCAATGTGAACACCCTCCGTTCAACCCTATCCCGGTTAAATCGTTGGTGATGTCACCGTCTCCCAGTCAGCAGGCGTCCTGTTCTTAATTCGATGCACTCCTTTAGGAGTTCAATGTAGAGAATAGGGCGGCATTCAAGATGTTACCTGCGTGAATTGCCATTGGTCACCTGTCCTGAAGTCACGCCCCATGAGAGCCAATCCTGCTCCAACGGACCTCCCCTACCCATCTGTCCCGAAAGCTCTGCAGATCTTTGATGCTTTGCTAGGACACAGGCCTGATATATTAAAGCTCTCAGAGGATGGTTGTTCTCAAAAGGTTAGTAGAGTTCACAAAAAGTGGTCTTTGTCGTCTTGGTACAACTGCTGTGCTTAAACCACGGCGGTGATATTTATGCTTTTCATTTATATCTCTCACACTACTGAGCACACCGGACCAAAACAATAGTGTATTTCTCAATGCAAAAGGCGTGATTTATCTGCCTGAGAAATAAAAACATCACATTTGCCATTTCTGTGGAAACTACGGCATGGTTCAAATAATTGCTATGTCAACCTGCAGCCTGGGGATGGTTACTGTCACTTCTCTAGCATCTCAAGCGGAAAAATAATGAATTTCCATGTGATAGTGGAGAAACCCGCCAAATTACATCACCTCAAAGATAGTCACAACTCTCAGGGAGGCTTGTTTCTTCATTACATTATTTTTATTGGGCATGTACTATACATTTTCACTGCTATCAGTAAGCAGCCATTGGATTTTAGATGATTTGCATTGAATATTTTTTTTCAGCCACAAACTAGGTTTTATCACATCAGGCACACAACAAAACTCCTTCCAAGTCCTGAGATGACTAGAATTAAAACCAAAATAAATGACTCATGGTTATGGGTCCCATCTCGTCCAGGTTTTCCCAGGGCTCTTCGTCCTCCTGGTTGTCTCTGAAATGAGGTCAAGGTGAGCTGTTCCACACCGCCTGTATGTGCAAGCAGCATGGTGGAACAGGGGAATGACAAACTGACAGCAGATGCGGGCTGCAGGACAACCCAGCCAGCCGCTGACCGCAACGTATGGATTATATTTTGATTTCAAATGGCTCCTTAGTGCACTACTTTGGTCCAGGGTCCCAGACCCGGGTCAAAATGAGTGCACGACATGGGGAACAGGGTGCCATTTTGGAGGCAACCCTGGACCATCTCTGTGATGACCTCGGAGATTTGATCAGTTATTCTTCATTAGATTACAGTCTAAATTGGATGCTCGGGTTTCACGGGGCTCTGAAGAGGATTAGAGCCTTCAGAGCCGAAGATGAAATGGCCTGGTAAAACCGGACTGAGTGCTGTGCTGAGCCAGACATGAAACGGCCCGGTTAAACCAGACATGTGAAACAATAAGGGGAACAGCCGTCAGCCTGGATGTGCCGCCTGCCCATCGGTCCTTCAACGCGCCATGGAATTCTAAAAATGTCCCCCTCTCTGCCCCCAGCATTGCTGTGTATGTGCCAATGCGGTTCCTTTTTCTAGCATGTCTTGAAAATACTGTTAGCTTCTGCTAGGGGAACCACACACTACACACACTTATTGAAGATAAACAACTGAAATGTGTTGCATACATGTTAGACCGCGTTGCTGTAGTAGCTAAAGACGTGCTGACACGATCCACAAAGTAGTCAAATGACAGGCCCGCCCACTATGAGCACACTGTGTAATGTTATTTCATTTATTGAAAGCTCCCCATTGATGTGGATCTCGTATAATAAAGATAAAACACAGGACACATTGATTTGAGGTTCTTTTCTTTTTTTGTTAATGATGTTGCTTTGAAAGTGTTTGCAACTAGCCTACACAAAAATAATACACAGAAATATGATAATATATGGTACAAAATATGGTAGTACGGTAATATACGGTAAAATAATGCATCCGAAGGAATTGAGTGCATGCAACTTATGAAGTAAACCTGTCTAATCTGTTATCTGTTACACGTCAACGTATTGGTCCAGGAACCCCTATTATCTCTATTGAGCTGGCATTATTTAATATCAGATCTCTCACCAACAAATCCTCCTTGGTAGATTTTGTTTCTCACTGAAACATGGCTAACAGAAGGTTGTAGTGCGACTGTTCTCAATGAGACAGCACCTGAAAAATCTGGTTAAATGAATACGTGTCGAAATGGAAGGAAATTTTGTTTATAACCACTGAGGAAAACTAAACTTCAAATCCACTATGAAATCTGTAAATAAAGCCTTGGTAGCTTCAACTATGGGTTACCATTTATCGGGAATGATCAACAAGAAAAACAACAATACCGAGACTCTATTTAGCGTGATCAACAAGCTTACAAACCCGCTAAAGCAGATAGCATCAGAACTCATGTCCGCTGTGAATTGTAATGAATTTGTATGTTTCTTTAGTGAAAAGATGACAAGTATTAGATGGACCATCAGAATTTCACAGTCTAACAAGGACACTGCACCATCGCTACAACCACCAAGAAATAACTCTGTTTTTATTTCGCAATTTAACACAATTGATCAAAAATCCCTAGAAGAAACAGTTTGACACCTTAAAGCTTAAACACTGTTATCTGACATTTTTAAAACTATTTTTAATAAACAAAGCTCCATGACAATTAATGTACAGCAAAGAGTTAATGGCTTTCTGCAATCAAGCATTTTCTTATCGTCTCTACAAACAGCTGCCATTAGGTCTCTTTAAAAAAGGGAAAACTGGTTGCATCCATATTGAATAACTATAGACCTGTATCAAATCTCCATTTTATAGTCTTCGATCAATTCAGGTGGTCTCTTAGGCAAATCTCAACCACAGTACTGAAACGGCTCAGGCAGTCTCTTAGGCAAATCTCAACCACAGTACTGAAACGGTTCTGATAAAAGTTTGAATGAATACTGATTCACATAAAATAATAGTTATGGTTCTATTAGATCTCAGAGCGGCATTTGACACTGTAGATCATAGAACACAAACACAAAAACACGAACAATTCTAAGGAATGTTTCAATGAAGGTCCTGTGAGGAACGGAAGGGTGAGGAGGTTTTGAGTGAGGAACAGTGGTTAAGATGACGTCAAACTGAATGCTTCTATTCCTCACTCAAAACTTTCCGAAAAGGAAAGAAAAACTTGCAGTGAGATATCCATGGATCGCTCCTATGCTCAGGGTTGAATACGTTCCGAAAACACAGTGGAAAAATTCAAGTATTGAAGTACTAAATTATTCACAATCATCTAACCAGGAATCGTGAAAACCCGAAAAAGTGTCTGAATGTTTCCAACTCTCTTCTACTGTGGTTACATTTTGCAGCCATACCTGTACAGATATAAAATTATAATTTTTATTTCCTGGGGATGTAAAATGTAAATGTGTGGCTGTTTACTGTAGCTTTCAGCTTTATGCAGCAGTAAGGTAATTAACTTTACCATGATACCCCTTAAGCAGCATAATCCTGAGGTGTGAACTCTTCTCCCAAACTACCTGAGGACAGAAACGCAGAGACCACAAGAATATCATGAAGTATGTAAAGATAAGATGAACAATCTAGAATGTAGGGCAAGAACAGAAAACTAATTAGTAAGAAACATTACATTCACAAGAAACAGCACGCAGTGGGGATGTCCTCCGATGAAAGGACAGAGCAAAATTATTGTAATACATCAAAGTGAAAGATACTTAATTTGGGTGGGAATTAACAGGACAGCAGTTTAAAATGGAGAGATAGACAGGGACGGAAGGATAGAGATGGAAGGACAGACAGGGAAGAGAGGGGGGAGAGGTGGAGGGATTTGAAGATGGATAGGACGAAACATAAATTGTATGGAAATGGTAGATGTTTATGGCCATGTGAGGATTAGGAAGTTGGTTCAGCCTTGCCATGTCATAGCATGGTGGGCAGAAGCAGGAACACAGTTGAAGATGTGCTGCTTGTCTAGAAGAGCAGCCCCTCAATACCATGTTGCAGAAATACAGTGTGGCACCAATTTGCTAAATATGTACAGAATATATGTATATACAGTGGGGAGAACAAGTATTTGATAAACTGCTGATTTTGCAGGTTTTCCTACTTACAAATCTTGCAGAGGTCTGTAAAAAAATCCAGAAAATCACATTGTATAATTTTTAAATAATTAATTTGCATTTTATGGCATGACATACAAGTATTTGATCACCTAACAACCAGTAAGAGTTCTGTCTCTCACAGACATGTTAGTTTTTCCTCCACTCATTACCTGTATTAACTGCAACTGCTTGAACTCGTTACCTGTATAAAAGACTCCTGTCCACACACTCAATCAAACAGACTCCAACCTCTCCACAATGGCAAAGACCAGAGAGCTGTGTACGGACATCAGAGATAGAATGTCTGGGTTTTTGTATAAGATTCCATCACTCACAGTTGAGACAAATCTGCCCGATTCCAGCCTTGCTGAAGCATCACCAGATCATCACCGATCCTCCACCAAATTTCACAGTGGGTGTGAGACACTGTGGTTTGTAGGCCTCTCCTGGCCTAACCATTTGACGACCAGGTGTTGGGCAAAGCTAAAAAGTTGACTGCAGTAACGCGAGGCAGCTGCTGTAACGCGAGGCAGCTGCAGTAACGCGAGGCAGCTGCTGTAGCATGAGGCAGCTGCAGTAACGCGAGGCAGCTGCTGAAGCATGAGGCAGCTGGAGTAACGCGAGGCAGCTGAAGTAACGCGAGGCAGCTGCAGTAACGCGAGGCAGCTGCTGTAACGCGAGGCAGCTGCTGTAAGCGAGGCAGATGCTGTAATGCGAGGCAGCTGCTGTAAGCGAGGCAGATGCTGTAATGCGAGGCAGCCGCCACAACACTCAGGAGCCATACACATCTTCAAACATAGCCATTACATTTGCCAAGAGCTTCAAATGTCAAAGATCAAACCAGCTACATCCTTTCTTCTTCTATTGTTCCCATTTGCTGATAAGACGCTACCTAGACTGAATGTCAAGAAGAAAGGCTCGCCGTGGCTTCAAGCTGAGCTTTTTACACAGCTTTCAATGGCTGTCACATAAGTGAGATGAGATAAACAGCACCCAGAAAATCATCTGTAGTAACTAGGCAGCATTTAAAATGTGACATTGGATTTTTCTCAAAGACACTCCAAAATGTTGAAGAACTTAAAGAAGCTCATGCTTCTTGTATTACTGTCAAGATATGAAAGAATATTAAAGTTGTCATCTAAAATTCTGAGAACAAATGCTGTTATACCGCTGTAACTTAGTGAACCTACTCTGACCTTGTTTTCTCCATGCATACTTCAATATTTCACTTGTATTCCTCCAGATGCTATTCCTACTGCATCTCATATGTTGATGTGTTAGCTAAACTATTGACGTTTCACCAGCTTTCTCAGGCTGATAAGATTTTAGTTAAAGGCAACATACGAAGATATCCATTTTGATTATGTCACTATTTACTTTTTGGAGGCTCAACTTCTCAACCTTTCTCTTCCTTCAGACTTCTCAATAAAGTCAATTTCAGGGAATGTCATAATTGATAGTTCCCTCAAAAAGGCTTCCCTTGGAAGATCTGTACATGTAAGTCAGTTAATCCCTGTTTAAATCCTCTCAACTGGTGATAATCAGTCCCGGGCATACCAATAATTACAGACCCAGAGATTTGGTCTGCACGTCCCAAATGAGATTCTATTCCCTATTCAGTGCACTACATTTGTTTTGATCAGGGCTCATGGTATACCATATAGAGAATAGTGTGTAATTTAGGACAGAGAAATTGTGTGACAGAAATCAGGTTATTCGGTTCATTAGAGGCTTCAGCAGAGCACAATAGTCCAGTCAAAACAGTCGCATTGTCCTGTCCTTATTTTGTCAATGGCTGTCTGGCTCTATCATGTTGTACCTTTGCTGTTGCTGAAAAGCAACAAAGACATCTGTCCAGTCAAAATCCCAAACAATTGTGCATGGATAATCTTCAATGAAGTTACAGTATACTTATGATCTAATTCATTATTTTCATCATTTTGTTTGTGCCAGATTTTGCTGAGATTCTTTCCCACAGAACGGTAGATGTGAACGTTGTCTGATATAGCCTAGGGACAGAACCCAAACGGGGTTGTGCCACCACACAGATCGTTTTTTTCTACCAGCCTAATTTTCAAGTACAGCCTTTTATTATAAGAAGGAAATAAGAACTCAGCACCATGCATGAATGGTAATTCCTCTCCAATATCCCCTCTTGTATCTTTTGCATTCAAACACACGCTCGCTCAGCCACATACTAAAGGGGTCCAGCAAGCATATTGTCAATTAGATTCCCTTGAAGAATGAAAGGAAGCACAATGGCTTGGTTAATATTTCTTCTGTCGATAAGAAATGGACAGGGATCTTATACAGCCAAGAAACACATTCGTTCTGTCTCTCTTTCTGTCTCCCTTATTCACTCTGTCTCGCTCGCTCTGTGTTTCTCTCTCCTGACTCTCTCTGTCTCTATCTCTCTGTCTGTCTCTATCTATCTGTCTTTCTCTCTATAACTGTCTCCGTAAGTGTTTCTTTTCTTCTGTGTCTCTTTCTGTCTCTGTATGAATTAATTTTAATTAGCAAACATTTTGAACAAAAGTGACTAACACCCATATGAAAATACATGATTGTTATATGTTCTACTTTAAAGTAATACATTTTGCATTCAAGATTCATTGTGGATTCTTGTACTATAAAGGAAAGCACTTCATTTGTAGAGATTTTACATTTTCAGATCATACACTATTGTTATAATATTCATACATAACTCAAACACTGTCACAAAACATGAATCTATGAAAGTGGTCACATTTCTATACTATTGTACATGACATTAAAGGCCAACTACAAATATAATGGGTCTTTCATATGGACCATCATGTATACATTATCCTATGTCCAAGGATACAACCACAACTTGGCCTTTGCTTCACCTGTTTAGCTTCAGATTAAATTCAGCTTTTAGAGATTAGTAAATACTATGATGCTTTTAAATTAGGCCACAGTCATTTAGACCAATTAAATCAAAATAGCCAAACTAGTAACAGTTTTTTGTTTTCTGCCAGAATAGTTCATGTGAATCAGCATTGGTCCTAACACTGCCAGTGTATAATGAAGGATGAAGGCACAAGGGGGTGTAGTATATGGCCAATATACCACTGCTAAGAGCTGTTCTTATGCACAAATCATTGAGGAGCACCTGGACAACAAACCTAGCCTTGGTATTTTGGCAATAAGCATTAAAACCCTAAAATGTCTTATTGTGATTAAAAAAATCACAATCACCTGTTACCAATGCAGAAATAAGAGCAAAAGTAATGTGAACCGGGATGTTTGGTACATGGACATGATATAATATTACTACACTGGTAACCGGTTAATAAGAGCAAAAAAGGCGTCTTGGGGTTTGTGATACGTTGCCAGTGTAACACAGCTAAGCGCTGTGTCAAGGCTTGCGATGCGGTGCCTAAGAAGAGCTCTTAGCCGTGGTATATTGGTTATATACCACACCTTCTTGTGCCTAATTGCTAACATATAACGTGGCTTTCCATCAATCAACATTCTAACCACCTGGTTTATAATAGTGCATTCACCTGTGTAGTGTCTATCTGGATTCCCTGAGTATTACTACAGTATTGCCCACTGCCAATCATACAGCATACAGCAATGGAAGTAAATACATTTGTTGACTGAGTCTCAGATAAACCAACACAACCTCTGTAATAAATTCTGCTTGTGTTGTGATTGGTGGAGAGATGAACAGCGTGTGTTGTGATTGGTGGGGAGATGAGCAGCTTGTGTTCTGTTTGGTGGAGAGATGGGCTGCTTGTGTTGTCATTGGTGATGTCTAAGCTGATGTGTAGTTGACTATGATGAGAGGTCTCTGTTTTCCCTCTCCGACCTTTCTTTTCCTCTGCTACCACAACTGTCTTCACTCATTTTTCTTCTCTCTGTCCTCTCTTTCATCCTTATCCTCTATGTCTCTTTCCTTCTCTCCATCTCTTTTTCTTTCTCAGCCATTTTCCCCCTCCATCTCTATCTTTGCCCTCTTTCTCAGACCTGTGTGAAACCAGTCATTCTTTTCTTACTTTGTTAAACTCTTTTCTCTAGGCTCACTGATCATTGGTTTTGTTCCGGAGAACATGAGATCAAATCTCCAGCCACTTAGTTTCCTCATTAAATATCACAGCTCCTATTTACCCATGTCTGACCGAAGAGATTAAAGGTTTGTGTTTGGGGTTGGTTTCTGGCAAGCTGCCCCTGAACTGAGCAAAGGATGTTGAAAAATCATCTTTCTGTGCGCACAGACGTTCAAAAGACTTCTTTCAAGTTGTTCAGCTCATTGGGAGACTTCCTGGATTCTTTTCCTTTTCAAGAAAAGTAAGTTCTTCCTCTTACAATGTAGAGCAAAGGTTAGGGTGAAGTTGCAGGAAAAAACATGCAAACAAACCTCTCATTGCGTTTGATCTCATTATAGATTTGATTTCTGTGCCCTTTTTGTTAAAGTGAAGTTCACATGAGCAGATGACCATATCCATTCCAGAGACTTCCATAAAGACCTAATTTGTCATTGCAAAAAGGTAGTAGCATTTCAAAGTTAAATCATCCAAATATGTGAACTGTCAACAAATAAAAAAGATTTTGGCCAAGGCGTGACAGATAGTATAGCGTATTGATTGGATTCATCCAAACAAGATTAGAAGAAAAACACTGAATATGAAAGTAAATGTACATAAAATAACACCTCAAATACTATCAGAGTGGAACGGATATAATAACAGGGATATAATAAAAAATGGGTGTGATAGGATCTATGGAGGGAAAGAAGGAACAGGCTCAATGTTATTGAGGCTGTCTGGGGAAACCATGCGTATGAAAGCAGTTCACTCCCCTGTCTTTTCCAAGATGGATGTCGGCCAGTAGGGCTCCATCCGTGCCACTAATATCCACCTCTCTGCCATTCAACATAACAGACGACATGAGTCTACTTTAAGGCATTCACCTCAAATGAGGAGATAATTATACATGCGTGTCTTATAAAACTGACTCGCCCACCACACCACTCAGAAGCAGGACTGCTGCCCTTGGACTTGGTCATGACTCATAAAGATTAAAAAAAGCTAAATAAAAGAAACACATTTTATTTCCCAGTGTGACAATCTAAAGATTAGATGTGGACAGCCATGAACCCTATTTCCTAGGATGCCTGGTGGTTGAATGTAGTGGACTCTATTTCCTAGGATCCCTGGTGGTTGAATGTAGTGGACCCTATTTCCTAGGATCCCTGGTGGTTGAATGTAGTGGACCCTATTTCAAAAGATTCCTGATAGCTGAATATATTGAACAGTATTTCATACAATCCCTGGTTGTTGAATGTAGTGAACCCTATTTCATACGATCACTGGTGGTTGAATATAGTGGACCCTATTTCTCATGGTCCCTGGTGATCAAATGTAGTAGACCCTATTTCCTATGGTCCATTGGGTCTAATGTAGCAGCCTGTGGGACCAGAACTGCATTGCAGTTTGTGCTACTCTGAGGCTGTTTCTGATACAGCTTTACATCACATGGCCCATAGAATGGTGCACTTTATGCTTGACAGGGTGCCATTTGCACGGCAGGTATGGAGATGCATTCTCTGCCACCGTTCACCCTGAAGAGGCGTATTTCAGCTGACTGTCACATATCATCACCGCCACCACAAGAAAAAATGCATTTATTATTATGATCTTCTCAGTCTATTGTTTCAGTGGATGGGGGTGACACACACAGCTCGCTTCCCGGGGGGAGGAGAAAACAGACATGTTGACTCAGCTCCCGTTCAGGTGAAACCTTCCCGGGGAGTTTACTTAAACACACGCCATGCAGAGTTTGTTTGTATCTACCAAAGACACAGGTAAAGATTAAACCGGGTCAGGTACCAGAGGCAGCACTCACAGCTTCAGTTCTGTTCTGGTGAAGCCGAGGAGACTGTTTGTTCTGTCACATCTTTAGTCAAATGAGGGTAGCTAGACTTGCAAAACATATTCACCTGTCAATCGAAATGTCTTTGATCCCGTGTCAATGTCAGCCTCAAAATGGATGTTATTATAATCAGGCGTACGGTTGTTCTTATTTTATGCCCAAAGATCGGGTGCTAGGTATCCAATAAGATGCAGGAGGTTCCTTTAATCACTGCCTTTATTTAACCAAGTACGTTATTCGGAACGATTCCTATTCAACCCAACCTGATTAACAATGGGGAATCGTGATTTTGCTTCAAAGTCTTCCAATGTCATCTTCTGTTGGCGTCACAGCTTCTCAAACGAGAGGCGCCCACTGTACAGTTGTCTGGCAAATGAAGGGTGTTCATTCAGATTTTCGGTAGCAAACCCGCTGGAGAGTTTGGTATCAAGAACAATACGATCAGAGGGAAAATGTAGAAGGCAGCAATAATATAGGTCATTGTATCTCTCCCTACATCAACAGATCCGTTCCCTCGTCTCTGTATGCGGGGCTGTCACGGTCTCTCTCATTATCCGGTGAAATGCATCCTGGGCACATTCCTTCCATACACAACACAGTTTTGTCTTTATAAAATCAAGCGTGTCATAAAAGCGAAGATTCCTTCCTGGTGCTTCTTTGAAGGAAGGTCATAAAATATACATTTCTACAACAGACGCCTGTACTGGGGCCTTTCCCTTATTTGACGTGGCCCAGGCACCTCTGTCGGTTTTCAAATAAACTTCCTGGTTCGGTCTCATTTGTGCGATACACACACATGCACATGCTTGCGCACGTGTCCGCGTCCCCTTCGAGGTGTCTGTGTATTCTTCTTCATTATTAATCTTGCCAAGTGGAAATGTCATGTCGTCGTCTCGGCACCACCAGAAGCCACGGCAATGGAAACCTCCTCAGCTGCATCATTTAGTTCTTGTTTACCGCTCATCCTCGGTGGGCCCAGTTAAGCAGTTGCTCGGAATTCTTTCCCCTAAAGAATAGTCGTTTCATTTTGGCAAGAGGCAGGGGGAGAATTTACATTGAGATCTACAGGCCTCCCTCTGCCAGACGTTCCTCTCATCGTTCCCCTAATGGATCAACAACAGCCTTTGTGTGTGTGTGTGTGTGTGTGTGTGTGAACTCATTGTGAAGAGATACCTATACATGAAAATTTTGAGAAAAACTGTGTTTTCTCATGTCCTGGGTTCTACTGAGACCTCTCTGTACCTCCTTGGCGAATCTGTTCCTGTCCCTCAGGCCCTAAATCTCCAGAAGCTGTACCTGTACATGCTCAGTGGTTCCTGCTCAGTGGTTCCTGTTCTGATGTTCCTGCTCTGCTGTTCCTGCTCAGTGGTTTCTGCTCTGCTGTTCTTGTTCTGCTGTTCCTGCTCTGCTGTTCCTGCTCTGCAGTTCCTGCTCAGTGGTTCCTGTCCTGCTGTTCCTGCTCAGTGGTTCCTGTTCTGCTGTTCCTGTTCTGCTGTTCCTGCTCTGCTGTTCCTGCTCAACCACTTATGGCGTTTGTTGCAGTTCTAAGGAGGGCAGGGAGTTATTAGTTGAGCTGTGGGATCCCTGAAATTGTGTATCTGGATGAGGCAGCTCTGTGGCATGTCTAAAACTGTGTCTGTGGATGAAGCAGCTTCATGGGATGTCTAAAGCTGTGTCTGTGGATGAGGCAGCTTCATGGGATGTCTAAAGCTGTGTCTGTGGATGAGGCAGCTTCATCGGATGTCTAAAGCTGTGTCTGTGGATGAGGCAGCTTCATGGGATGTCTAAAGCTGTGTCTGTGGATGAGGCAGCTTTATGGGATGTCTAAAGTTGTGTCTGTGGATGAGGCAGCTTCATGGGATGTCTAAAGTTGTGTCTGTGGATGAGGCAGCTTTATGGGATGTCTAAAG
>JACXGJ010004842.1:0-42747 GCA_016801105.1 Esox niger
GGGGTGTAGAGGGTTCATGGGGTAAATTAGCGTTGCAGAGATGTTTAGGGGTGTAGAGGGTTAATGGGGTAAATTAGCGTTGCAGAGATGTTTAGGGGTGTAGAGGGTTAATGGGGTAAATTAGCGTTGCAGAGATGTTTAGGGGTGTAGAGGGTTCATGGGGTAAATTAGCGTTGCAGAAGATGTTTAGGGGTGTAGAGGGTTAATGGGTTCATGGGTTAAATGAGAGTGGGCAAAAAACTTTTAGGGGTATAGAGGGTTCATGGGTTAAATTTGCGTTGTGAAATACGTTTTGGGGTGTGTGGGTTAAAGTAGCATTGGGAAAGATATTTAGGGGTCATGTTTGGGTTGAGATACAGACAGACAGACTGACTGGCAGGCAGACAACTGACAGGCAGACAGGCAGGGATGGGAAGGAGCTCCTTAGAAGAGGAACCATTTAGTTAAGCTCAGCGAGGGTCACAGACTGGCCTTGTCTCCCCTTGTCTACATACTCAGACTAAACCTCCTCCACTCTCTGGATTCTACTGTCCTTTACCATGCACCTTCCTCTTCCCAGTTCTGTAAGCCAGGAGGCTTCTTTACCCTCAAAATTGGCTGGAATGAGACATGGCTGTTTCTCCTGTGAGAAATCTGACTGCTGTGTGCCTTTCAGCCAGAGAACTGGTGTTTGGATCAAAGAGGAGTGGTGAGGCGCGGATGGCAGCGGAAGCCTTGTGTCCTGTCAGTTTAATGTTTTCATCGGGCTGTTTGAGAGCAGTGTGGATAGAAGGGAAGGCCCTAGTCAGGGGAGAGGAACAGGCTCAGGGATGTGTGTGCTGCTGTTGATGATGGATTTGTAAGGTTAAACCATAACTATTAACAAACAGGCAAAACAAAGCCCTCATTATTCACACACACACACACACACACACACACAAAACATATCAGTGTACAGCCTCCCTTAGGAATAGGCACAAGCTTGAAAACAGCTTGGTGTTCATTAGTTACAATGCAGGACTACAGCATAGTCCAACATATTCAATGAAAATCGACATGTATCTCAAAAGGGCAACACCTAGATTAATGAGAAAATTATTGAAATTAACTGCAACCTATTTTTCAATGATTTATGTAAATTAGTGTTGACAACGCTCAGGGATGTGAAAACACTGAGAATCATGTTTGCTGAGAAAATTAAGACATCAGAAAAGGACCAGAAAGCTGTGTGCTTCCTGTGCAGAGTATATCGGAAACCACAACTGAATCTTTTTGAAAAGAAAGGCAAAAACCTACAGTGATCATAATGCTAAACTTACAATGATCATAATGCTAAACCTACATTGATCATAATGCTAAACTTACAGTGATCATAATGCTAAACTTACAGTGATCATAATTCAAAATTTACAGTGATCATAATGCTAAACTTACAGTGATCATAATTCTAAATTTACAGTGATCATAATGCTAAATCTACAGTGATAGTAATGCTAAACCTACAGTGTTTGTAATGCTAAACGTACAATGATCATAATGCTAAACCTACAGTGATCATAATGCTAATCCTTGATGTGCTTTTGATTTGCATCCTTTTTGGCATTTGTATGATCTTTGCTCTGATTTACTGTGTCAGAAACAATTATATTTTTGTGATTTCTCTTCCTTTTTTATACCCAAGGTTTTCAGTAATTTGATGCTCTAGCGAGGAAGATTGTTGGCTTTAATACAAATCATGTTTGAATCGTTACTTTAAGACCTCCAGCCCCCCACTCCCCTCTCCCCTGCCTCAGGAGGACCCAGATAATGAGGCCAGCAGGGGATTCAATCATTTCTACATCTGTTGAAAAATAAGGAGAAAAAGAAAGAAAATAAAGAGAGAAATCAACTATTTCTTTCCCCCCACCCCAAAAAATCTAATTCGTTTTGAGGATTGATAATGAAAATCTTTTTTTACTCTGACTTTTGTGCTTTCTAAATCCATGGGCCTTGAACTCCCTCAGTACCTTCATGCTTAGACTCCCCAAAACCCCCTCTCCCTCCCTTGTCGGAAAATAAATAAATCCTTATGATATTATATTTCAGACACCTCTTTATCACACTCACATGCTCTTCTCCATCTCCCAATCTCCTCTGTCTCCAAGGTTTTCTGATTTCTCTGTCAGAGCTACGCCTCCTCTGAAAAAAATACATACTTTTTTCTTCCTGCTTGCCCTGTAGAGGGATGGATAAAGATTCTCATCCAAAAAGAGTGAATGGGACAAAGACTGCAATCACAGGAAACAGTTCAGTGAAAAGACGTCAGGTGTCATTCAATGCTTTGTTTCATCTACCATCATTCACTGATACTGAGATAAGACAGTATCACACAGCTTATAGACGGGTGATACATCTCTGATTATCTGCACTGGAACCATAGTTCTGTTTTTAGACTGTAGCCTGCTGTGTCAATGCACAAATAGAGATTTGGAGAGCACTTGGTTGTGAGACAGATGTCTCCAAAAACACAAGTCAGATGGTCATCAGAAGTGTTGCAGCTCTGATGTAAGGATTACAGCACTTTGATAACGCTGGCTGCCCCTGAGTTACCGACTGTCCATCAAAGACAACCATCTCTGTCAGTGTGAGTAATCCCCCACATCAAGACCCAGTGAGGGAAATATCAACTCGTCTCTTCGAATTTCAACTTGTACAGTGAGCATGCAAATGGGTGGAGGAGATGGAGGAGAACCGTCAGTGTGGGAATCATAAATGATTTTAATGGGGTTTATTGATTTTTGTATTTATACATACACTTATACACGCTATACATTTCAATACAATCGTAAATATAGTATTGTGATAGCAAATACAGTTTAGAGTAAGTTAACTTTCAAGAAATTGTCCATGAATCTGTCTGAGTGAGTATAATCCCTAATCTTCCTTAAAAACTAAAATCTTGCAGAATGGATGTGGATGCTGACAGCTCAACCTGGAGAGAGGAACCCTGTTGCCGATGTTCCTCTCGCAAGAGGTTATCAAGCAGTTCTAATTGAGCTATTGAGCCTTGACTGTCTCTAATCCACAGAAGGAAAGAGCTACCAATGGTCTTTTCCTGGGTCACCAGTATTGTATCTTCTTGTCTCCGAACTCTCGGCCCTGTATTTCCCCTATCCTATCTCTCCCTGTCCTGTTTAACTTTTACCCTATCTTTCTCTGTTCTGTATCTCGTCGATCCTATATCTCTCTTTGTCCTGTATCATCTTTAACCTATCGCTCCCTGGCCTGTATCTCCTCTATCCTATCTCTCTGCAGCCTGTATCGCCTCTATCCTATTTCTCTGTGTCCTGTATCTCCTCTATCATTTTTTTGTGTCCTGTATCCTCCTGTATACTCACTCTCTGTCCTGTACCCTCCTGTATATGAAATCTCTCTTCCTGTATGCTATAACTCTCTGCCTGTATCCTTGTGTATATTAACTCTGTCCTGTATGTTCCTGTATCCTAACTCAGTTTTTTCTACTTATTGACTCGCGGGTCTCCTCTGCCTCAGTGCGTCTCTCCTTAGGGATGAAATTCAGAGAGCACCCTCTTTGGTACATTCTCCCTTTCTGTCTCTCCCTCTCTCTCTGACAAACATAAACATAGTCTGGAAGGTGGCATCTGCTATCAGAGCCTTTGCCTGATCAATAAGTAGCGCTGAGGGAGGCTAGCTGTCACTCACACAGTATATGACATCAGCTGAGGAGGGGGTATGGCCAGCGATATCCAAGCTGGGCCTAGGACGGGACAGCATAAGACAGCACACTGCAGTTCCCTGAGGGCCACACCAACTTCACCAATATTAGGTCACGCAGACCTTACGGAGTGAGAAGTTCACAAGGACACATTCTGACACAAGGTTTGTCTTGCTCATATTAAAAAAGATTCTTCAGCTCAAGCAATACTGTTGGCTTCAATGTTTCTCATTTGCGTACACAGATAGAAACAGATGTCGGAATGATATGTCCAAAATAAAGAAACAGATAGTCTGATACATTTTTTAAGCATGACAAATATGTTTATGTGTATCAAGCACAGCCTCATGCTAAGCTAACACTCTAGGAGACTGTATATAAATGATTTATACTCCATTACCACTACTGATTATACATCTCTGTAAAGTGCCAACCTATTCTGGGCCAACACAGCCTCACTACTTGCAGAGCTGCTTGTTGATGAGAATAAAGTGCAGCAATACTGCCACCCTATGGTCATCTGAATTACGTCACCTATTCAGAGCCGGTTAAAATCAGCATTCAGGGAGAATGGACTTGACTTAGTTGACCCACTGTACCCTGTTCAGCTCCAAGTGGATTAAGGGCTTTGGAGCGGTTGGTCGGAAAGCCTTTTCTGAAAAAAATCTTATAAATGTTTTCCTTACTAAAACTAGCCTTAAATAAAATTTCCAGTATTTCCCCGTTTAAAAGAAACATTATCTATAATTAATTACACTGTGAGTGTAATCATTTTTATCCAAAATCAAGGTAATTGAATTTGGCAAAAAGCTGTTTTTAATCCATTTTTCATTATTTTATACGCATATTTTCTCATCTGCGAAATGTGAAAGTCTGTTCAAGTCTGTAATATCCATAACTGAGGGTGAAACATGCAGTCACTCATTAAGTAATAATTTCAAATACATAATTTTTTCATTTATACAATAATTGGGTTGTGCAAAATTGTACAGACCAATAGTTGGTTAGTAATAGATTTTTGATAATGTGTTCAACTGTACATTTGATGTCACACTTATGGAGTTTCTAATTAGCGTTAATTTTCCAACCTGCAGCCATGCATCTATTCTTTGGGTTACATACATTAAACCTTTCATTTGTATTTTGTTTAGTGGTTGAAAAATATAGTTTCTTCACCCCATTGCCCTGTCTGACTGCATTTTTATCACAGTGCAAATATTATTGATGATTTCAACATAATGCAATTAGTTTATGAATCAAAATTGATGTCATGGCTAACACTAACTATCAAAGCAAACATAACCAGGGATTAACCAGGGATTAAAGCACAGGATTAAACCGTATTATCATAATAATCCACAAAGCCCTTAACTTTTGGGCGAAACTGGAAATATCTACCTATAGAGTTTTATCTTTTCATTACCTTTTTCTTATTTGTTTACCATTCAGAGGTGGATTATTAAGATGATCAGGATAGCTGGAACCAGCAGTACAGCTCAGTTATTTTAGGCAGTCATGTCTGAAACCTAACCACAAGGGGGCAGGTCCCACTGAAAACCCTTCACAACAACTTCACATCCTGACAGAGGCTGCATGTTAAGAGCCTGAACAGGTTACAGGTTAAGAGCTGGACAGGTGAAATGAAATTTAGTTCCGAAAAACTGTGGAAACCAGATAAAAATTTTATATAATTGGAAAATGTGTAATGAGACAGAAACAACATTATTAATGTGTTTGCTACAACAGAAATAATTTGTAAATGGATAGATCACATTTTTATAATTATCTGTGAAATTAATAAATGAATTAATACATATTCCAAATTATGTAAAGCTTATAATACATGACAACTTGGTAGAGTTAGAAGGTATATTTGTTTTTAGGAGGAGCTGACCACTGTTCCAGGGGACCTCCAACTATAATGCTAAGCTAAAGATCTGCTGAATCTGCAAACTGCACAGAGAAATAAAAAATCCAAAGTGTAATCAGTGTGGGACCGCCAGCGATTCCCACAGTCATTCGCTTCTTCACTGAGGCACTCTGGGAAAAAACTATTTTGCTGGCATGTGTGTGTTTGTTGTATGTGTGCGTCTGTGTGTGTGTACCAATGTCCTTCTCCAGAAAAGAAAAAAGAGAGAGTGAGGATGGGGGGGAAGGGAAGAGGAGAAGGATGAGGAGGGGGGAGTGCAGTGTGACCTTTCCTTCCTCTGGGGCCTCACCGGTCCCCAAACAGGCAACCTCAGGCCCTCTGTGGAGCAGCTGTCAGACCCTGTGTCCAGGCTTTTCCGGCCAGGACTGTGGGAAAGTCAGGAGCACAACTCCATCCCTACAGCTTCCCTCTCATCCTGCTTCCTGGCAGGACCTAAATATACCCAAGGCTTTTGTTCCCCACGCATGCCAAAATACAGTGCCACCGCCGCTGACATCAAACATGTTCTTTCCGAGTTCCTCCCACCGGCCTATCGGATGCTGACGCTCTTCCCTGACTAGCACAGATGACTGTTTTCCTGCATGGAGAGTGGAGGAGAGGCCCCGTGGAAGGTGGATTGGAGGGTTAGAAAGACTGAGGAATTGGGCTGCTAGTTGACTTGAAAACCGAGAGCATATAGGTGTCTTCTAGGACTGGTTTCCGATTTTGACAGTTTTTACCACTTAATAACCCAATGCAAATTGACAATCCAAAGTAATTCTGTACCAGCATAGCAAACTGCGCTTATTGGTATTTACCTGTTTTAAGACCAGACAAGGTCTGGTCTTTCATTTTAATCATGGTTGATTACATAAACGCCTTTAAGGTCACCTACACAACTCAATTTCAAAATGTGATGTTTGACCAGATTTCTAAAACTTCTAATATTTTTTTATGATTTGGTCTATACCAGGGAATATTACTAAGGTATTAATTCTATTGTACTACAAAGATTATTCAAAGGATCAACAATGGGTCTTGTACAAATTATATGGCCTTTCCCTGTGACTTCTCAGCCTTATGCTGTCCCACCCTGGATCAAATCCCTGAACCAGGTTATGCTGTCCCACCCTGGATCAAATCCCTGAACCAGGTTATGCTGTCCCACCCTGGCTCAAATCCCTGAACCAGGTTGCTGGAATTTGATCCGTCAAACTTTCAGTTACTGACTGAATGCTTTTAACCACCAGGCAACCTCCCAGCACTATGATGAAATGCCATGGTATTTTTTCTGCGAGTTAGAATACAGTTATCATTTTTCAAAGAAAAAAACATGATATTTTTCCATGATTCAGATCTACTATATATAGTATGATGGTATTAATCCCTTCTATTCAGCTCTACCAGTTTCATTGCTTTTTTCTTTTGTTCCTTTGATTCGAGGACTGATTTAGACCTGGTACAAATAGCCAAGGCAATTATGTGATACAACAGAAAACCACTTGATAGGCCGTCATTTAAAACCCTCTGTTCTTAAGGATGCAATCCCATGATTATTTTTGGGTCAGTCAAATCTGATCAAAATTTTGGGTCAGTCAAATCTGATCACTTATGTTAAAATTGTCACAGTATAAAAGCAGGGAGTGAATGGAAATGCTTGATTCTATGGAATTTGTGATACCATGTTGAGGTCACGTACCAATGATCCATGATTAGATCTGAAGACTGGGTTTAAGATAACACACACGGAAGTACACAAATACACACACACACAATTATACATACACCAACACACTCACAAGTACACAAATAACCACATATCCTCTTCCGTCTTCCTTTCGGCGTAAAAGCCATAACTGGGCGTGGAGCCATAGAGCAGGTGGGGAGAGGAGGAACAGAGGAGAAGCGGAGAAGAATAGATGAGAGGAAAGGAGATGAGGGGAGAAGAGAGAACCATGGCACTATAGTGAAGGAGGAATGACTAAATCATTTAACACTCTCTCAGAGTGGCCAAGAAATCTCATATATTACAGAGATGGTGTAATGCTGTTTGGTGAAAATAATCTTAGTCATCCGTCCGTCAGACATTTGATCCGTCTCCATGTGCTATCTCAACATCTATCTTTACCGGAACTTTGTGTCTCCTTCCCCTCTCCCAGAGATGACCGTGTCCATTTAGATAAACCTCTCTATATATAACTGGACTGTTTCACCTGAAGTAGCCCATATCTATCTCTGTCTCTCTTTCCCATTCATAGATGAGTCTTCTGATGAGTAACAGTCTGGGGCGCTGATGCACGCACAAACACACACACACACAGACACACACGCACACACATAGACATACAGAAGCAAACATTTGACATAAACAATGACTAACAGATTATCAAAAGCCAGCTCCCATCGGTGCTATCATCCCCTCCCCATCATCACCAGCACCTGTATCCTGGTCCTCCCTCCCAGGTCAGTGGCAGTGTCCGGTTGAATCAATGTGCTCAGCATTTTATGACATTTAGAAGAATGCAAGGAATGCAGCAGTGGTTCCTGTTTCCAGACCAAAAACAGATCGCACACGTATTTACAAAAACACTCAAGAAAACACTGTCTTACACAAGAAAAAAACATTCAGAACAACAACAGCCTTTGTTCTTATAAGTACATTTATAAATACTCGGAATTGTGGTTGCAGGTGTTATAAGGCTGCCAGTAGAGACATTTAGAGTACACAGAATAAAAACTGTTTACCTACAACTATATGTATACAAATGAGAAAAAATATATAATAATATGACATAATGAGGTATTACCAGCTGGTATAGTGTCATTTTGACAAACAATCTTCCAAACAGCCCATCTGAAATAATGCTCTTTCCGTATGGCCAACCTAAGCTACACTGTTCACATACTGTGCATATGTGAAAAAGTATTTCTGCCCTACAGCAAGGCAGTTCAACCTACATTTATCCTTTTGGTCATCATGACAGCTGCCATCACCTTCGGATGGATTCAGTCAAATGCAGAAGCAAAATCTCACTTGGACAAAAAGACAAATATACTTTTTCTTTTGCTTAGCCATCATCTGACCATCAAGATAAAGGGAAAGGTAATATATGCATTCTCCTATTCTAAGGGTTTTTAAAATAACAATTTTATAGTCTAGGGGTTTTATAGTCTACACTGTCTCAGAAGCATTTTGTGTTGCAGAACTCACTAGTGTGTTCTTTTTATTTCAGATTGTACCAAATTGTTGATTTGGTCCCTCCTAATGTTCCTGTTATCTCTCTGATGGATTTTTATTTTTTTTTGCAGCCTAAGGCTGGCCTGTTTCACGGTCACTGATAGCTCCTTTGACCACAGGTTGTGTGTTCACCACAACAGCTTCCAAATGTGAATGCCACCACGTGAATCAATTCTCGAACTTTTACCTGCTTAAGTGATTAGGGAAAAAAGGAACAGCCCATAAACAACTTTATATCAATTGTCCAATTACTTCTGGTCCCTTGAAAAAGAGACCAAAAGTCTTTCAAATTAAAGAGCTGTAATTCCTAAACCCTTCCTCAAATTTGGATGTGAATACCCTCAAATTAAAGTTGAGATACTGCACTTTAAGGCCATATTCATTATTTAACTGTATTTTTTTATCTAACTTGAATATATTTTGGTAAACAGCCAAAATAACAAAACTTGTGTCAGTGTCCAATTATTTCCAGGCCCAACTGTAAGTAAATAAAAGATTGTTGCGTCACTCGTACTTAGACATTCTAATGATGCTTTCTAACAATACATTCTAATAACACTGGTGCGATCATAGGCTTCAATGGCTTAATACCGAACAATATACAGTGGGGAGAACAAGTATTTGATACACTGCTGACTTTGCAGGTTTTCCTACTTACAAAGCATGTAGAGGTCTGTAATTTTTACCATAGGTACACTTCAACCGTCAAAGACTGTATCTAAAAAATCCAGAAAATCACATTGTATGATTTTTTCATAAATAATTTGCATTTGAATACATATATTATTAATTCTCCAAGGGTATGAAAACTTCTGAACACAACTGTATACTAACAAATTATTTTCATCCATAAATGTGTGAGAAATCTTCACAATACTTTCATATACTGTTGTGAAACAATAATGCCAAATAGAGAGAATAATCCCAATAGCATTATGGAGGGCAGAAGTCAGACTATGAAACTGTACATTGATAACATGTTGGCGTGCTGATGGAAGTACTACGGATGTGCACTTTGAGGATTCACATTCAACTGTAGGTCATAACAGAACGGCACAATCATAAAACAAAATATGTCAATAAAGGAAAAAAATTACTGACCCCTGTTCAAAAGTCTGCATACCCCAATAGTTGTCTATGAGGCTCTAAATTCTTGCAGGTGGTATAGCTGCCCATTCGTCTTGGCAAAACACCTCCAGGTCACGTAATGTCTTTGGTTGTTTTGCATGAACCACACGTTTGACATCTCCCCCACAATCCCCACTCAAGCCAAATCAGTTGTGGTTAAAATAATAATACAATACAAAAACCTATATGGAGGGGGCGGCATGTGGCCTTTCAAAATGTAGATTGATATTTAACCTTCTTGACCAATGTAGTGTGGCCATTAAAAATGTGGATTGATATATAACGTTTTTGACCAGCATAGTGTGGCCATTAAAAATGTGGATTGATATATAATGTAGTTGACCAGCATAGCGTGGCCATTCCAAATGTGGATTGATTTATATCATTCTTGACCAACATAGTGAGGCCATTTAAATTGTGGATTGATATATAACGTTCTTGATCGATGTAATGGCACTAGATATGTTGGCATAGAATGTAATAGAGGTTTTTACAATAGTTCCCAGGGCATGTAATGGAATTCTTGAGTTATGCGGTTCTTTTCTGCTGTAACCGCTGGAGGGTCAATTTGGCCTTGTGCTTAGGGTCATTGTCATGCTGGAAAGTCCAAGAGTGTCCCATGGGCAGCTTTCATGCAGAAGAATGCAAATTGTCTGCCAGATTCCTCATGCCTTTAGAGCTCACACACCCCCAAAGCAGTGAGCCACCACCATGCTTCACAGTGGGGATGGTATTCAGTTTACTACAGGCCTTGTTGACACCTCTCCATACATAACGCTTATGGTTGTGACCATAAAGCTCTATTTTGGTTTCATCACTCCAAATTACAATGAGCCAGAAGCTGTGAGGAATGTCAAGGTGTTGTCTGGCATATGGTAACCAGGCTATTTTGTGGCATTGGCGTAGTAAAGGCCTCTTTCTGGCAACACGGCCATGCTACTCATTTTTGTTCAAGAATCATATTGTGCTCCTTGAAACAACCACACCGTCTTTTTCCGGAGCAGCCTATATTTCTCCTGAGGTTACCTGTGGCTTTTTCTTTGTGTCCCGAAACAATTCTTCTGGCAGTTTGGGCTGATATCTTTCTTGGTCTACCTGACCGTGGCTTAGTATCTAGGAGCCCCAAATTATCCACTTAATAAGTGATTGAACAGTACTGACTGGCATTTGCAAGACTTTGGATATCTTTTTATATGTTTATCCATCTTTATAAAGTTCCATTACCTTGTTACACAGGTTATTTTCTGCTCACCATGGCTCAGTATCTAGCCTGCTCAGTGCATCCACGTGAGAGCTAACAAACTCATTGACTAATTATACAGACACAAATTGCTATTTAAAATTCAACTTTAACTGCAATTTTCACCTGTGTGTGTCACCTTTTGTGTCTGTAAAAAGGCCAAACATTCAAGAGTATTTAAACTTTTGATCAGGGCCATTTGGATGCTTTCTGTTATCATTATGTATCATTATTTAAAAAGGAGACAAGCAACTATGTGATAATAAATGGCTTCTTATGATCACACTCCATAAAAAAAGTTTTTGGGCATGATCAGTCTTTCAAAATCAATGACAACATTTCACAATTTCTTCCAGGGTATGCAAACTTATGAGAACAACTGTATGTACGCCATAGGACAAGAGATATAAGTAATAAGCAGCACATCAACACTATAGGCTAAGCTAAGACACTTTACCCTTCCCTCTCAATCTGAGTACATACTGAAACCAACACTGTAGACAGTCAATGAATCGTTGAAACACAATTTTCCACTCAAACATCAGATCTGGAAGAAAACAAGAAAGAATTGTAAGAGTATGGATAGCCTCACAAGTTCCTTGATTTTGCTCTTTCACTATGCCATATACACAGCTGCTAACCATCTCAGGTACACATGGACTCATCAGGTACAGCATGTCTCCCATTATATTGAATATTATAACACTGCAATACAAAAGTGGGAACATCAGCTGACAATGTAGACTGTTGACCATCATGAGTACTTACCCATATCGTACTTTGACACTCAGCAATTCCTATGTCTTCAGGTCCAAGGCCACCAGCCAAATACACATCCTCCTACTCCTTATCTCTTTATTGTTATTGAGGCATCTCCTTCCTCCCCTCATGCATAGCTATACATGCAGCGCAATATGTTTTTGTAAATGTTTTGGCAAAATAGTTAAGTACATGGACATGGTTTTGTTTGATTCATTTTTCTATCAATCATGATAACCACCAAACTTATCTACAAACATTGTTTTATTTGTTAGCTAGAGTCAGATAATGATAACCTCTTGTTTGGTCCTACTCACTGTACTGTTTAGAAACAACGTTCTGCTGCCAGAGTTGGATAACACTTAATATTGTTACTAGCTACACTTTTTATCAACATTTATGCTTTAACTAATACAACATTAGCTGACGCCAACTAACGTTAGCTAATGCGGAGGGGTGCTTAACTGTATAATAACATCAGCTAACGCTAATTGACATGTAGTTGTTTCTAAATACAAGTTGTATGTTAGCCAGCATTAACTAATGCTAACTAACTAGCTAACACAAGATAACGTCCCTGTACTATTTGTTAATACAATATTTACCTTAGCAGAATGTATCCCTTTTAACTGAAATAATGACCCCATACTTGTAAGCACCTGAAATGTCATTGAGCTTGCTACCTAGTTCAGTGACAAAAAAGTTCTCAATTTATTTAGAGCAGCACCACATACCCAACAAGTATCCAAAACACCCGGGTTGTTTTTTATTAAAACCAACACACAGTTTGGTGGTATAATTCCATTTACTTTGAATGGCAAACAGATTAGATTTTTAAGCCAAAAAATCATTGGCTCCAGCGTGATGAAAAAATAGCAGAAAATGTTTTTCCTCATGAAGTTTCATGTCGTGAGACATATTGATAGTTTTTGGTGTCCCTGAGTTATATTGATAACATCGATGACGTTTATAGAATTTGAAGCATTTGAAGCATTTGAAGCATTTTCACAAATTCAGAATTGCTCCAAAACTATTATCGCTGAGTGAATGGGTCCACATGAGGTTGTGGACTTTTTTTCTACCTATTTTTGAGGCTCTAAAACAGGGTGAGTATGGTGAGCCTGCAAATGTGAAAAACCTCAATAGCACATGTTTGCTGGTCAACAGTGGCCATGATTTTGATATACTGGCTTAGCTGATATACACTTGAAGACATTGGTCCTTAGATGCTAAATATCAAAGTATGTGAAGATCAGTCATTTGCTGCCATGGTTGACTTAAAATGGCGGGACAAAATCCATCATTGTTGGGTTTGTGGGTCCCATTGGTAAAAATCTTCATTGCGTGGAGACAGACCTAAGTACCAATTTTCAAGACTCTAGGTCAAATTTGGTGGGGGTGCTAAGCTTTCAAAAAATGCAACTTTGCAGGCTGGTGTCAGTGCCACCATGAAGCTGTTTTCCATGCACTCTACCAGAAGGTGTGGCCCTTGGCCCTTTACTACCATGTACTGTACATTTGGGGACCTTTGCAAAGATTTCAGGATTTTGCAAAATGGAACCTTTTTGCCAGGAGAAGATGAATTATGGAAAAACACAATAGGATTTCACCAGTGAACTGCTGAAACCCTTATTACAAGTTTATAAATTCCATAAAATGCACAGTGTGTTGAAAAAATTTAACAGTCTAATGAAAAAATGAAAAACCTCTCGTTGACACTATATTCAATTTCTACCTGTTTGCCATCTCCTAGGCATACCCTCTGTGTGATTCAAATTGTAATTTGTCATCTCAACCTGAAGCAGTCTCGATCCAGAGGCAAGGCCTGGCGCGTCCTCCCACTCCTGCCTCTTCTCTCCTTGGTCCCGAGGCATGGTCGCCCGCTCCCCCCTTCTCTTGCCCCTTCCCTGTTCCTGACACTTACCCTTCTCTTGTTCCTGAGCCTCCTGATCCTGTACCTTTGAACCTCCTCCGCCACCAGCTCCGGATCCCATTCCTGGTCTTGCCCCTAGTCCCAGGTCCAAGGCTGACCCTCCGCTCACTCCTGTTCCCAGTTCCCTTCCCAAGGCGGGGCCTCCACCCGCTCCCGTTCCTGTCCCGAGGCAGAGCCTTTGCCTCGGTTTCCCCCGCGCCCCTACCTTCTCTTGTCGTGCAGCTGGAGCTGCACCTTGGGGGGGTACTGTAACGGCCCGAGCATGGCCTGTGCCAAGCCGGTCATTAATTGTGTGTTTCTGCTCTAGTTTTTAGTTTTTATGTTCAGTTTGGAGTCCTTGTGTTTAGTGGTTGCACTTATTTGGTTTAGTCCTGTCATCTGTGCCTTGTTCGCCCCCACGCTAAATCCTTATTTAAGTTAATCCTGCCCCAGTGTTTCTTGTCCGTCCTTTTTTGCTGTTAGCTGTTTAACGTAAGGTTAGTCTGTATTGTTCATCTATGTCAAGTCTTTGTTCATTGAAGTATAGCTTGTTCCATCACCTCTGTGCCTCTGTCCTGCAACCTCCATGGAACATTCCAACAGTCTGCTCATCTGACCAGTAGTAGAAAAATATTGCATGAATAAGACAAATGTTGTAATGACATACGTTGTAATGTGAATCAGGCTTAAAGTGTGAACCAGGGAGAATAAATTAAAGAATGGTTTTATGAACACCAGAATGACGTCAAATGTCTTCCACAGCCTCTCCAATCACCAGATCTGAACATAATTCAACCTTTATGGGATGTTCTGGCACGTAGGGTAAATTTCCACCTCCTTCATTCTTCAAAGAACTGGAGGCTTTTCTTTTAGAAGAATTGTGCAATAGCACACTATACAGCACTTGTATGACAGCATTCCAAGAAGGAATGAAGCTGATTGAAGGCAGAGGGTGGCTTTACTCTTTATTAGGTCCTTGATATAAATATATTGTTAGGTGTTTCCGTTCTTTCGTCCAATCCCTGTAGCTCCACCAATATACTGTCATATGTCTGTGGTGATTAAGAGGTGCACTCTATGCCTATTGAAATCAAATGGAGATATTCCATATGATACTTATTAAACCAGTGAATTACTAATAACTAGGACAGGAGATGATACCATTGCCTATTTTTTTCATTGTCAAACGCTACACAACCGATAGGTGACATTAGTACAATATTCTAAATGTCCTATTCCATATTTGCAATATGTTCAAAACATGTGGTTGTAAGAGATTACCTAATAAATGATAAATGACTTGCCTTTTCCATCGAATATATGAGCCTAGTTGTGTTCATAATGAAATAACAACGTATTACAGTCCTTAGGATACGCCTTTTGCCTGTGTAACTAACATGAAAAAAAAACAAAATAATGAGGCAAATATGCATTCTTTCTAGCATTTGTGTGAACAACATCAGGATAAAAATAATAAATTTGCCTCGCACCACAGAACAACACTTTTATCCAAGCAGAAGGCTGCATGTACATTACAAGTGAAAACCCAGATTGCCACGTCAGCATCGCCTGGAGTTGCTCACTTGTGGGTGTGCCAAGAGGATTTTGCAGCTTTTAAATCCTAGCATGGTTGCATAAAGAAAGCTCTAGTTAATAAATTGATAATTGTTGCTATAAAGTATATGTTCATCCAATCTATGCAACAAATTAATATACCTGAACAATAACTGAAGCTTTCCTTTTACTATTAATAAAAATAGCTAATATTGGAAAGTTCATCAAATTGTTTTGATGTTCATATGATAATTGGAAAATAGGCACTTTTTCCATTTAGACACTTGATGTCAATTAAATAATATAGAATTTAGAACATAAGACAGTTATTGGCAGTAAATGTATGGTCTTCACTCTCATCTAATTTTTGGAGATGAGTAAGGTCATACATTATTTTCTTATCACCCTGAAAAATGGGAAAACTCTGAAAATGAGAAAACACCTGGCCATTAACGCTTCCACCAGCTGTCGAGGAATCATGTTCAGATTGTCATACTGCGTCACGCTGTAATTAAATAAAGACTTGTGTTGTTGTTTCCCATCTTCCCAAAAGTATCTGACCAATTTCTTTACTTTTTGTGCTCCCATAACTAATTAGCCACCCACCCACTTCCCTACTCTTCATTGAAACTGAATTGAGCTCCTATGTTTTAGCACTTGCTTGGGGGTGTCTTGATGTGGTAAGCATAGTCTATGGGACAGATGGCCAGTTGCTAAGGGCCACAGCACGGGAAAATAAGTTATTCAGATGGTGGGATATTCTGGTCATGATTGGCCTGTGTTGCCTGCCTTGTCCTTTGCCTGCTGGTGGATCATGTTTGGAATCAGGGGGCACCGAGGTGGGAGAGCTGTGTGATGATGTTGTACCTCGGTAGAAGGAAGTTGGCAACCAATTTACCTTTCTACAGATGCTGACTGCAGAAAAATTGGGGAAGGGACCACCCTCCCAGTTGTGTCTGTGTTAAGTTTCAGGTCAATTTCATTGCACCAGGCCACCAACAAATTGACCTCTCCACGGGACGTGGGTTCATCGCCGTTGGAGATGAGACTGACCATAGTGGCGTCATCTACAAACTTTGTGGAACATAGAGTTGTTGGTGTAGAGTAGAAAAGTTGTGACAGTATACATACTGGCGGAAGCCTAGGGGTGAAGTGCCAACAGAGAGAAAGGGATCTGTCGGCTCCGTAGGAAAACTCTACTAGGTCAAGGAGATGTCTGAGATCAACACACTGAAACATTTTCATCAGGACTCAGGTGAGTGCTACAGGTGTGTTGTTGTTCAGACAGGACAAATATTTCCGTGAATGTCTTTAATATTTATTTTCTAGTCCAATTGTATCATCAGAACATCCAGAGAATATCTTCAAAGCTGAACACAGACTAGCCAATGAGCAACAACACTGTTCAGGTGAAGAACATGAACATCTGGGTCTCTTATAAGATCTGGGGTGTGGCATCCAGATACAGATCCGGTTCCAGACAGGGCCAAGCACCCAGGGAGACGGCAGCAAGCCAAGCACTTAAGCAAAAACAAACTGGTTGGGAAATGCGGGAACTCTCATAGGACTCGACCCCAGATCAGCTCCATCACTGTGAGAATCATCCCACCCCAGCTAACTTTCCTCCTCCATCTCCCAGTTCTGTCACACCAGGGTTCGTTTACTAGTTGTCTTCATTCCATTTAGGTTGGTGATGGAGCGTGCCTGCCTGCTGGCATATGGGGACGTTTGATGTTTTGTGTCTTTTCCCTAGCTCTGTTGCATCCGACAACCTTGATCAAATGCAGATAAATATATTTTAATATATATTTGGTAAAGGCAGGTCTGCTCCGTATTCCCCAGGCAAACTCAGCCCTCCACAGGCCCCAACCAGAGGGTTTCGGGGGGGTTGTCAAAGTTATGGAGGATAATGCAAAGCCACAATCAAGAACATCTGCGAGGAGTACAATGACACACACACAAACACTTCCTCTCACTGAAATAGAGGCATACACACACATACACTCACACACCCTTTAGCAGTCAGGATTTACATCCTGTTCCAGTGAATCCCAGATATGATCCACAGGATATCATCCACATGGCTGTGTGGCCTCTCTGCCTGACTCACGTGTCTCCCTGAACAGCACACGGTGGCACATGCTCAATACACTCACTGCTGAGTTAGACCAACATGACATGAGTGTAGCGATGGGGCAACTTACCATGAAGCATTTCAGTACAGCACCAACCAATATACAGTAGTCCCTGTAACGTTTCACTATGGCACCCACTCAATACACTGTGGGACTGGGGCCGGGTTTACTGTGCGCTCCCTGTAGCAATTCCGCTGTGGAGAAGCCTGCCGGGCCAGGCTGCATGGATCGACAGGACAGATCTATAGACAAGGCAGGATGCACCCCGATGCTGCTTATTGATTGGCTGAGGGCACAGAAAGAAGTACTAGAGCATTATGAACAGAGAGAGTGACAGGGTGGGCGAGTACTGTACTTAAAAGTGCAGGAATGGATAGAACAGAAATGGTTTGGTGATGTATAGGACAGACGTGGCATGTTGAGTGACAGAATGTAACTGGATGGAGAGAACAAAAAGACTTCTGAGCGACAGAACAGAAATGGATGGACAGAAAAAAATGGCTTAGTGAGGGAAAATAACTGAAAAGGATGGGTGAGCGATAAAACAGCAATGAATGGTTGAGCAATAGGACAAAAATGACTGGGTGAGCAATTGAACAGAAATGACTGGGTGAGCAATAGAACAGAAATGACTGGGTGAGCAATAGAACAGAAATGACTGGGTGAGTGATAGAACATAAATGACTGGGTGAGCAATATAACAGAAATGACTGGGTGAGTGATAGAACATAAATGGTTTGGTGAGGGGGGAGAACTGAAATGGAAGAATAGAACAGTAATGGCTTGGTGAGAAATTGAGCAGAAATGGCTTGGTTGAGGTTAGAATGAAGAGTGTTGTGAATGGTAAAGCAGAAAACGACAGGGACAGAGATAGTAGGGAAATGGCTGAGGAAAGTAGTTGACTAAAGTAGTTGTTAGCAGTGGATGAATTCCAGAGAGGAAAGGAGGAGAGGAGTGTTTTCATCCAGGCAGCAGCAGCAGGAAGTGTGTTAAACCTCTCTGCTAACCCCTGACCTCTGAGATACCATTCCCATCATCTCCTTTTCCAGCTGTCTGCACTCACACACGCACGCATGCATGCACGCACATACAGTGTCTTCTCTATTCCTCTCTGTCTCCTCTTTCAACAAAAAACACATCAACTTCTCAGAAGCTCCAACTTTCTTCTTTCCCTCTCGATTCAACAACATTCCCAACTTTTTAACAATTACCATCATTATTTATCATTATAATTATTATATTTTTAAGCATTTTACAGTGAATCTTCATTGCTGCAAATATTTATGTTCTACACAAGTTTTGTATCTTTATAATGTCAGCCTGACTTTTGACACTCACATTAACTTCTCTGGAGGAGTGAGGGAAGGTAAATCGTCTATAGTTGTTGTTTTTCCTCCTGATTGCAGTAAGTTCTGAATGAAAATATGAACTGCTCTAGAGTATCGCTCCAGTTGTTTGACAGTGGTGAGCGAGGAAGGTAAGGAAGGAGGTAAGGAAGGATGCAAAAGGGGGGCAAGGAGGGAGTGAAGGAGGTAGGAAATTCCCTATTCCCCACACACACACACACATTCACACATGAACACAGACACATGAGAGGGGGAGGGATCTGCAGATGTGCAGCGACCTCTCGGCTGTTTACCACCCCTCCCTCCATCCATCCCTCCCTGACACACATTCCACACAGAGCAACCACCAGCCACAGCAGAGAAGCCTCTTCTCCCTCACAAACAAATCACAAACACAAAGAGAGAGAAATAAGAGTCTTCAAAGCTTGTCCTGTCTGATTCCCTTGGTATCCAGGCAAATGGTGGTGTTGTGTTAAAGGGGTCTGTTTAGCCATTGGTCCCAGTACACTTTTGGCCCATTTCAGTGACCCGAAGTTTTAAAAAAAATCCAGTATATCTGGTGAAGTACTTATGGGGGAACAGTCATGATATGGAGGAACAGTCATAATTTAAAGATAAGCCCAGAAACAAAAAATATGTCAATTGAAAGAACTGGTTTTCACACAATACTACTATAATGTACTATGATACTCTCCCTCCCCATTGACACCCATCATTTCCAAGTTGACTAAGAACACATTCTTAATTACAGCAAAACCCTGGGAGCAGCTCAGAATAACTGATTTGTCGACTCCTCTCTATCCTGTGTCTTTGTTCATTCTGTCCTCTCTCCCCCTCGACTCCCCCTGTCATTTCTGTCTCCCACCCTTTCTTCCTCTTTCCTCCCTATCACCCCTCTCCTTCCTCCCTCTTCCCTCTTTCTCTTTTCTGTTTTCTGTCGAGCAGCACATGGTCAGGCGCTTTTCGGGACGGCCCCTATGTACCCTCTCTTGCCCCTCTGGGTCCTCACTGGCGCCTGCCCCTCCATGACACCTCCACCTGTCAACAGCTCCTACCCCTCAACTGCAGCCCTGTAGCTGATTAACACACACAAATGCCCAGGACACAAGGCTCAGGAGCCTGCTGTGGAAGCCCTGAGCAGCATGACAGAGCAGGGGTGGAGGGGCTGGAACTGAGGGTTGGAGACTTACTCAATATTCTCACATTCCCTGTAAGGTTTATACAAAATAACTAGGTTTACACTTTATATAGTTTTTAAAAAGTGTATTACTAACATTCAGCAATAATAGACCCCCCTTTAACCTTTGAGAAGCAAAACATTTTGAATAATGGCAAACTAAAGCCTTAACTCAATGGGTCAAACATCTGGCAGGGACTTCATATGATACGGTAACTAATTATAAATGTAAACAGCTAGTTCCCAGCCTGACCGGAGAACCAAGTGGGAGCTCTATCAGCGAGTGACCAGCAGGCACTTTTTCTAAGTGGTCTTTCAGTGATTGCATTGTCCAAATGGATTGTTAACATATATTGTCACAGGGGCCACAACATTCAAACTAGATGCTTTGCTGCATGAAGAAACCAAAGAGATGGTTGATGGGACAGTATATTTCACAGGGTGGAAAAATGTGACAAGATCTATCAGAACTCCAGCCTCACCTAAACAAACACTTTAGACAGAAATATTACGTGATACAATATTTATTTTAATTAAGAATGGACTAAATAAAATATGGTAGTACTGACTAGTACACAAATCAAAATAACAAACCAATGTTTTCAGTCTACCACCATCCAATTAACATATCAATCCTGTGGATGCCATTAACATATCCACATATCCGGCAGATTCCATGCTGGGGATTGCAGTCATCCAGCCCTGGTGTCCTGTAGATGAGTCCCTGTTTCCGAAGCCACTCCACTTGGGTGAACCAGTCCAGGAATTGGCTAGTTCCAGGATTCCAATTATGCCTGCTCAACAACTTCTCTATTTCCAAAAATGTTAAGTTCAGGATGTATGCTGCAACCATTGTCAGCACAGGCGTAAGGTGGCACCAACCTAATGTTTTCTATGATGTCCTGACGACTCAGTGCCAAGTCACTTAGTCAACAGAATTCACAGAATTTTAGGCCTTGTCATTAAATATGGAAAATTACTTTCATGCCCAGACATTTTTTTCCCCTTAATATTTGGAGCCCAGCTGTCCCATGTTCATATATGTGTCGTATACAATGCATATATAATACCCTGTTTGTTTTCTGTCACCGCTGAGTGTTGCGTGTGTTGCACAGGGTGTCTTCTGGAGGCTCACATCAATGGATCATGGTTTCAATTGGTGGTTTCAATTTGAGCGACAAGTTGGAGGTGACAGCGAGTAGAGAAGTCAAGCAAAGGGCTTGTCGGCTTGTATTAGCTTTCGTAGTGAAGGAAATGGTGTCAGCATCTGTGGTTTCTATTTCCCCAGGTTGACAGAGCTGATTGATAGAATAAGAGAAATTGGCCTCAATTTACTTAATACTGCGCTTTAGGGGTGGCCTGGATATCACTGAAGTAACTTAGAAGCTCCTAAGCTGTGTCCACAGCTAGTTGAAATACAGAAGCTTCAGCTAGGGCAGCCATGACTTTTAGCAATTACATTTATTTCTTGGTAGCCTCTGTACGTGCCTCTTCCATTGTCTATGCAACCTTGATATGGGCCTCAACCTCATCTAAATTGGTTGTAGACTTGCTGGATCACATGGTTTTGATTACATGGATCACAGTGATAGCTCCAAGGCTCCCTTTTTCATTCAACGTGATCATTGGTCATTTTCTCAGTCTACCAAAACATTATGTGTTCAGGTGTACTGTATAAGTAACATAAATAGAAACCATACATAAGAGATTAGTTGCCTTTAGCTTGTTTGTTTCACGGATATACTGAAAATCTTGATAAAATAACAAGGTACATTTACGCTTTTACGAAAAAGATATGAACAAAACAGACATCACAGAGTTTGTAGCCAGCCGAAGAAGGATTACTGGTCAATGTTTGACCAGTGATTGTTGGCTACTGTATGTAATATAGTAGCTCTGTACAAATAATCCCACAACATTAAAATAAAAATGTCTGTCATTTTATCTAAATGTTTTATATTTACAACACTATGCTTGCAAAGGGCAAACACTGATGAGTGAAAAGAGACCAATATAATGTTGCAATCAAGGATCTAGAATCAGGTGGGACTGAGGGTACAATATTAGAAGGTTAGTTGCTCCCCCAAATAAGAGGAACACTTTGCGAAAAACACTTAATGTGTCTCCTTCCAAATATCAAACTCACCACTATGTTTAATGACGTTCGACCTGCAACAACATCTGCTATTATGTATATGAGGTTAACACAATGCAGAAACCTACACAGTGATAAGACAGAGTTGTAGTTGCAGAACTATAGAAGAGCTCTACCTGTTAAGTGACTGCTGACTGCACACACACACACGCACGCACGCACGCACGCGCACGCACGCACGCACGCACGCACGCACGCACGCACGCACACACACACACACACACACACACACACACACACACACACACACACACACACACACACACACTGGTGTAGTTTTATCTGCAGACAGAGGAAGGGAATGTTCTGTTTGGGCTCTAGGAATGCATTCATTGTGACTGACAGCTGTATGGAGATTTGACAGACAGGTGCTTTTGTTCTTCTAGGGCTTTGAGAATGACTCCCCAGGCGTCTATGACAGCGTCTGTATAGTAACAACAAGGGCCACAGAGGAGATGCACAAGGCAGCTCGGCCAGGGGGTCGGGCAGGGAGAGGAACACCCTGACCTCAAACGCCTACTCCTTTAATACAACGCTCAAAGGTTAAGGAGGAAAGCAGCATTACTCTTGAGCTTGTTCTTCTTACTGGCGGGACAGAGGAGAAGATGAAGCAGGACTGGGATTGCAGGCCATCAGGTTGGAGATATAATTAAGGATATCACCTAAAGGTATACATTATCATTCCGTGACACCAGTATTATTTGATAATTGTGTGCCTTGGTGTAATTGTCTATTTTGACATTCAAATAATGAGTCCACATTCTTCTCTTAAAAGTTCCATCCGATTGAACAAAGAGCATTTTTTTATTTCATGCTACCTCATGGATCACACATTGAAGTTGGTGTTTCACTGCAGTCCATTTCTATCAAATTACTATAATTTCTATCAAATTATCCATTTCTATTGCCGTTATATAATATGAATTAGTAGTTAGTGCATTTTCGCTTCTCATGGATTCTTCCAGCTGTTAGCCAGCTGTATTGTGAAATCTTTGGGGGCGGATCTGGACAGTCACAGTAGTGAGGCAAAGGAAGTGTGTGTACTTGATCACTGTCTATCTGGTAGACTCAATCTCATACAGGAGAAATACACAAATGGAAAACACAGGTAAAAGCTTCTAAATGGAAATATCACTACATTATTTATCTTCGTCTAAACAGACACAAATCAAACTGAGAAATAAATAGCATACTTGAGTATGGAGAACAAGTAGAGTGTGTGGAACAGTATAGCTGTAACCTGAGCACTATAGTGTGTGTGTGTGTGTATGGCCTGGGTGTAACAATGTTCAGAGGGAGCGGGTCTTTTTCCATGGTTATTCACTCCCTCACTTTTCTCCGTTGGCCCCATAAATAAATAATCAAGGCCAGCTCACACTAATGGCTTCTTAAAGGAGTGAATACAGATGTGTGGTGACTTTGTGTGTGTATGCCTTGCCATGCGTTCACTTTAGAAAACCCATCCTTATGGCTCTTCAGCACAAACCAAAGTGCATTAAAGTGGTCCTTTAAGCCTCTCCCACCCTCCATCTACCCTCTGGAGATACAGACCATTAAAAACTTACACCAACTGGTATCACTATATTTGTGAAGACCAATAATTGATTACCAATTAACCAAGCATAACCATGTGTTCCTTAACTGTAACCTTAACATTAACCCTGACCCATACGCTATATACGAACTCAAATTCTCTAATCGTAACCCCTGCACCTAAAATAAACGTTGTATTTGTGAGGAGCATACAGATGTTCTCACTGATGGTTTATTGTCCTTGTGAGGACCTCTGGTAGTCTGAAGTTTAGTTTAACTAACACACACATACACACACACGCAAACATTTTCTGCAGTGCAAATTGGCCTGATCAGTCCCTCCAACAGGATATGATTACAGCTCTGTTTGTAGAACCTGACCCCCGATGGACCTCCAAATATACACGCGCGCGCACGCACGCGCGCGCACACACACACACACACACACACACACACACACACACACCAGAGAAGAAGCAGCCAGAGACAGTACATTTGGAAACACCTTTTATTGGTTATCTTTAGCCTTGAGGGCTGCAGCCGCCACACTCAACCAAAAAGCCTAAAACAAGGGTCATCATCATCCCTGCAACATCCACTGTCAAATAAATACTGTTCTCTCATTGCAACCATTAAATAAATATCTGTGACACATCGGTAATATCAGCAACGGAAAAAATAAGTGTGAAATGTATATTTAATATATATAATATATTCATTTAGATAGATTTCATGTTCTCCTTAAATTCTTATACATCATACAAGATGCCAATTGTACCAAAGCAATACTGACTAATACAACATGGGGAAGTTTAGTGGTTAACATGTAGCCTGCATACAGCACCAGAGACAGTTGCTTGATTGTTCTTCTGTAGAAATGCATGTGTAGTAGAGTACCTCTACGCTGAGCCCTCTCCTCAACACCTGACCACCTGGGAGATGGAGCTCTACATGGACTGTGGAGGAGAGGCCATTCACCTGGGACACTGTGGCTTTGAAATGTGCGTGTGCGTGCAACGAATTATAGAGGAAATCGTAAAGTCGAGGTACATTATGAAAGAGGCACACGGTAAGTGAACTTGTCCTCCTCCAGGTCTGTGACTCAAGGTAAATGCTCAATATAATAGAAAACATTGAAAATAATTGATAAAAGGGGAGAAAACAAAGAATAAAAATATATACATGTATACAATAACAGTCTGTATGTACATACAAAAATATAGCAAAGCAACTTTAACAAATCGGATGAGTGGCCGCGTGTTTGTCTGTGTGTGTTTCTGTGTATATGTGCAAGTCAACATGCATGCGCTTAAACACATACAAGCGCACACACACATACTTGACACAGTGTGTTATTTTCACATCTCGGTTTTGGATATCAGTGCATTAGATAACCAGCCCCCCCCAACCAGACTCCCCAGCCGCTCATCCATTCTCCATCCCGCTGTCATCCCTCCTCCATTCACCCTTCATCCCTCCTCCAATATACTCCTCTCATATAGAAGCTATCATACAGGCCACAGAATTAGTAAATACTGTGAAGTATTTGGATGGTGAAAAAAAAATTGTCCCTGTACTTCAACAAACTTCCATACATTTGTACAAGCAGTCAATTATCAAGTCCAGGAGAACTGTTACTGTTCATATGGTTTTGGACCTTGCCGAACGTGGTCGGGGTGCTGAGATCTGATGCTGGAGGGTGGTAACCAGCCCCCCTTCACCCATAACGGGAGATTGACAAAGGATTTAAAATCAGGCAGACTGCATAATGTGTTGTGGATGGAGGACAATAAAACAGGGATATCACACCGGGTCTGTCCCCAGAAATTTTCCACTCAGCTGGGAATGCTGGGTAGCACTGTGTCTCTGGTCCCTTTTCACGGAACAATCAGATGGATGCAGGAGGACAGCGGAAGGAAATCACGGGCCTGGGGAAGCCTAGGAGGGCTAGGGAATGGGAAGAGACAGTGGAGGTGGGAAGAGACAGTGGAGGGGTGACGCAGGGCTGAGGCAGGCAGTGAAGGGCTGGGGGAGGCTGGCGTCAGCCTGCCGTGAAGAGGAAACCTGACCAGACTCTGGGCCTCTGAAGCAGCTCCACTAAAAACAAAACAGGAGGCTCCAGCTGACAGCAAACACACAGGCCCAACACATACTGCTGCAGGAAGGGACATAACACACACATATACACACACACACAAACACACACACACACACACACACAATTTATACACCATGCCCAGCATAATCTTTATATTTTGGCTCGATATTCCAAAAGTTTGGATTTGATATAGATAATAGACGATCAGCTTTCTCCATCATACTTTACAGGTGAGGTGGTATGCGGTGGTATGCTGTAGATAAAAGTTTTTAGCTCCATACGTCATTCTGATACCTGTTAGTCTGCATTATTTGTCATAATGGCGACCATAAAGCCTAGACTGGAGATTTGTTTCTGACAAGTCTCTTATGTCAGTCCAACTGATGGGACTAAATCCAACTGTCCAAGAATTATCAAGACAATAGCCTCAATACCTTTGGTGCTCTGAAAAATGTGGACCTCCGTATGAAAACAATGTGTACACACATGCCTTCGAGTAAAAGCTAATTCATTATTGAACCTTATAGTAATTGTTTGATCCTATTTTTTGAATTATGAAGCCAACAGAAGAAAAAATGCTTCTTTGTCACAATAATTAAGAAGGGCATTGTATATACTGAATAATACACAGGCAACAACACACACTAACACACAGTTCGCAAACACACCAATACTTGTGCACATATACATACACATGCTCGTGCAAACACACAAGCCCATGCGCGCGCACACACACCCACGCAATACCTGGTCATAAGGTCTGTTAGTTAATCAGACAGCTGGGGAACACTACAGATAGTCAACCTATATCTCACAGTGCTTTCCATATCAAATGAGCTTAATCACTTTAGATTCTCCTGATGCATCATGGTCCCTTATTGGCATGTCAAAAAGTAATACATTTTACATTTTCAGAGTTTGTGTATTTGTTCCACTGTTAAGATCGTCCCTTCGAATCAGCTTGGACAAAATGTCTTGTTGCCAATTCTTCCATGTCCATTTCATTGGTCGTCTCCAAGTTGCCTCTTCAGAGCGGCAGGGAGACAGGGAGGGGGGAGAGGGGAGGCCTACCCCATGGAATCCCTGTAGATCACCCTATATCTCCTTCTCTCTCATGTGAGAAATATACATTTGCCAGTTACCCCTTTTATTACTGCCTGTGTTGAGATTTGTTCTGGTAGCTTACTCACTGTACTCAGTCACACACGGTCTTCTCTCTCTCTGTCTCTACATCTCCCTCTGTTTTGGTCTCGCTGTTTCTTTGTTTCTCTCTCTCTGGCTGTTTTCTCTTCTTCGACGAGGAGGAAGTCCAATAAATAAATAATAAATAGGTCATGTCTAAAAGAGTGAACCCTAGCCCATCACACAGCACAGTGATGTTGGTCTGGTAGAGTAGTGGTCTGGCTGGCCAGACAGGCACACACAGCGGAGCCACAATACAATGTACGCTACACTATCCCACACAGTAACACAGTACGGTTAAGGTTGGCAGTCAGTACAGCGAAAAGCACCAGGTTTCATTTTCACACGTACATTACAACAGTTACGGTAAAGCTTTTGGTAATTTCTCCTCAGGCGGAAGGAGAAGAAGAATTACAGAAGGTACGTAAGGTGAAAGGTCGTGGTGGGTAGGTGGGGCAATTTCGTTGTCATGGCATTGTTGTTGCTGAGACTGCATTGTTTAGGCGAGGGCTTACATCTGATGCTCCCCTGTCATACAGGCTTCTCCAGGGACTTGCTGCGGAAGGGGGCACTCCCAGGATTGGAGGCCGAGATCTTGCGGCACACCGTGTTAGTGTTGCTGCAGCGGCAGCCGGGGCGAGTTGCTCGGTCGTGGGCCCTCTGGCACAGACAGAGGCACAGCCTAGCAGGCGGGTAGCAGCAGAGGCAGGGCAGACACAGCGCCAGGCAGCCCATGGTGCCCCAGCGGGCGCAAGCATGGGCCGGCGTGCAGGCGCAGGGACGGTCGGCGCAGTTGTCTTCGTCATCCTGAGCAGAGCAGTGGTAGAACAGGCCCTTGACACAGCACAGACAGGTGCTGTACTCCACAGCACTCTCGGCAGAACAGAGGCAGCGCTGCCCGCAGGCCCAGCAGGACGGCAGGCTCCGCGGCGCGCAGCACTCCTGGCACTTACACCTCCCGCAGCGCTCACAGATAAACAGGTGTAAGCCCAGGTCCTCTCCCTTGGCTAGGCCTTTACCCAGAGAGACCTCCGGCTTGAGTTCTCCTTTGGGCTGGGAGCGCACAACCGAGACCAGGCCAGAATGGGATGGCGTCAGGCCCGCCAGGAGTCTCTGGTCAGAGGCAGCGCTGGTCCGAGACATGGCTGAGCTTGTTGTGCTGGAGCGACTCAGATGGGCCAGGTGGGCGTGTTGCTGCTGACTCTGACTCCGAGGGAGTGGAACATGGGATGGATAACCTTGATGGGTTTGCCCATGGGTGATGGGATAGTGGTTGTCGTGGGCATAAAAGAAACCGGATTGAGAAGCATGGTCGAGGGCCACAGGGCGCTCCAAGTAGTTATTGCTGGCCCGGATGGAGCGGATCTGGTCCAAGGAGAGGACAGGCACCTGCTGGAGGTCCAGCCCATCCAGGTCCATCCTGCCTGGGGAAGGGTCCGTCCTGGTTCTGGGAGGAGGGGTACCGGGGTGGGGGTCAGGGTGGGGGTGGAGGGCTCACACCTCTCACGGCACATCAGAGAGACCTGGAATAGAAGGAGACATTTTATATTTCAGTTCCTGTATTGGATGGTGGACATTTGCATAATTGGCATGACTTAACCCAGCAACAATATCTCTATCTTAACTCTTGAAGCTACAGATACCAAACTAAATTAATTTAATTAAACGTTAATTGACTATTCTAAATGTGCATAGAGTTACAGTAGATACCGTACTTTTGAAACATTCAAGACTAAACAAACTTTCTTTAAAATGTTTAGGCAATCCCAACAATTACCACAATTTGAATTATTTGAATTTGCATACATTTGCTAAATTCGTATCAATTACGCTTGACAATCATTCATGAACATTTCAAGCTTGAGAAACTAAACCAACTTTGTTTCACATGTTTAGGCTTTCCTAATGCACTATTCATCAATGTGTATAGAAAAATACTAAATTAATTAGAATACATTTGCATAATCCCCCTTCAATTATGTCTTTTGAACCGTTCAAGCAAGTGAAACCAAACTTGTGTGTTCCTCTACTTCTCTGGTTTCTGTAGTCAGATAAATTATTCCATAGCCGCACACCATAGTTTGTGAAGAGTTAGAACAAGTCCCAGTACCTTTACTTGTAAAGTTAACATCTAGTTACCATTGAGATTCTTCATTGCTGAGAGTAGAACTATTATTAGCCAGCCAGGGCCAATAAGATAAATCTATTAGCCTGGTCTGTGATTTAGCATTTGTTCTCCTGCACAATGCTCTCTCTTACTCATACATAGACACACAACAACAGAAATACAAAGACACACACAGACGCAAACAGACACACACAGATACACACAGACACACACAGACACACACAGACACACACAGACAGCCGTTGGCTCAAAGAATAGGAAGGGCATTGGAGCCACCAGCCCGTCTGTCAGAAGAGTGTGACACACTATCAACGATGGATCGTCAGACAATATGGCAGTGTAACAGACAAGTTGCTAGGTCCTGAGCTGTCATTGTGGGGTGAGGTAGCAGCAAGAGCCATGGTTAATGTTCCTCTTGTTATGTTTCAGCCTTGCTCTGACAAACAGGAAAAACGTAGAAAACAATATCCTGAACTTGACAAACAGAAATGTCAGCTTGCCGTATTACAGTTACACAATAGCAGGAACATTTTCTATTTATAAAAAAATAACAACTTCCTATGTCTCTAACGATACAGTATTTGAGACTTGTTGTGTAATTTAAGATTTAAGATTGCAGCACAAGTCAAAGGTTTGGACACTGAATCATTGACTTGAATACATTTTACAACTTGGTGTAGTATAGTTTTTATGTTGCACATACAAAAATATTACCAAGCGTCTGGTATACTGTAGCCCCTACATTTCACAATGACAGATTCAACGGGATCATTAGCATTACGTGTTCAACAGGGTTTCAGGGCCCTGGGTTGAATTCAATATCCCAGTATATCTGGTCCAGGTTTTAGGGCCCTTTCTTCCCCTGTTATTATTGGACTCTTGCCCAATGACCAAAAGGGATAGTTTCCTTGCTTTCCCAGGGAGAAGCCAGCCAAAGAGAGAAGACAGAGGAGAGTAATCAGACCCAAATCGAGAAGCATTTAAAGTATACCACTAGATGAGCAGATAAGATGGAGAATAGAGACAGGAGCGTCCGACAAACAGATAGAGGGACGGAAAGACTTAGCCAGGAACGGAAATCCATAGTCAGGAACAGCAATTAGAGCGATCTGAGTGTCCGCCCCGGCCGCCTGCCTTCCGGGGAGCTGCCGCAGGATTCCTGACAACTAGTAGGTACGAAATGTCCACCCTCACACACACACACACTGTAGACACACACAAATTACACATTTGCACACGTCTACACAATTCCGCACACGCAAACACATCATTGCTCCTAGCCATGATGTTAAGATAGGGCATCCCAGGTTAAAGGCTCAAAAAGCATTTTTCAGATTAGGCAGAGGGAAGAGCTCTCCCAGTAATCACATCAAAGGGAGTGGCACCCATCCACTACACATCTACCAGACTTTCATTACACATTTATCAGACTTCGACTACACATACAGCATAAGTCAGAATTTTGGACACACCCATTCTAGGTAGGTGTGTCCAAACTTTTTACTGGTACTGTATTGATTTCCACTACATATGTATCAAACCTCTACTATACATCTATTAGACATCCACTACATATCTATCAAACCTCTACTATACATCTATTAGACATCCACTACATATCTATCAAACCTCTACTATACATCTATTAGACATCCACTACATATCTATCAAACCTCTACTATACATCTATTAGACATCCACTACATATATATCAAACCTCTACTATACATCTATTAGACATCCACTACATATCTAACAAACCTCTACTATACATCTATTAGACATCCACAACATATCTATCAAAACTCTACTATACATCTATTAGATCTCTCATACACATCAGACCTTCAATACACATCTATTAGACATCCACTACATATCTATCAAACCTCTACTATACATCTATTAGACATCCACTACATATCTATCAAACCACTCATATACATCTATTAGATCTCTCATACACATCAGACCTTCAATACACATCTATTAGACATCCACTACATATCTATCAAACCTCTACTATACATCTATCAGACCTCCACTACATATCTATCAAACCTCAACTATACATTTATCAGACATCCACTACATATATATCAAACCTCTACTATACATCTATTAGACAACCACTACATATCTATCAAACCTCTACTATACATCTATTAGATCTCTCTTACACATCAGACCTTCAATACACATCTATTAGACATCCACTACATATCTATCAAACCTCTACTATACATCTATCAGACCTCCACTACATATCTATCAAACCTCAACTATACATTTATCAGACATCCACTACATATATATCAAACCTCTACTATACATCATACATCAGACCTCCACTACTCAAAACTACTGTGCCCTCCTCTAATATTGGCACCATTGGTAAATATGAGCAAAACAGGAGGTGAAACAAAGTATTCACAAAATTCTTATCTTTAATTAAGTGTTAAGCCATAACTTCCTGTTTCCTGTTTCAAACAACAAATTCAAGTCCTTACATTTAACATCCCTGGGACCGGTTTGTATGGTCAGATGAGACCAGAAATAGAGCTTTTTGTAAACAAACACCAGAAGTGTGTTTGTCATGGACAGAATAATGGGCATAAAAAAAGTACCTCATCCCCACTGTTAAGTACTGTGGTGGATCTTGGATGTTCTGGGGCAGATTTGTTTCCAAAGGCCCTGTAGAGTGCCAGTATTAGAGGTCTGCACTGTACCTGATTGTAAAGCTAATCAGGGTCCTGAAGAACAGCTGGGTAGGAGCCGATTTGTTATAGTAGGGCAGTTACCAAATTCTGCATGCTACATGCATGTCCCTTAGGAGAACCTTAAACTACCTCTGTTGTAGCTCTAGTCCTGATGAGCAAACAGATAATCTGCTTTACTACTTCTTGGATTTATAACTGAATCTGCTCTGATCAGGCAGATTTTTTTATCTCAAGCAGCTATCTGGCTGTTGATGTCAAACTTTCAGTGTTCTGCTGTTTTTATGTGTTTCTTTTCTGTACAGCAAAACTATAATTTTAACTGAACTCCAGATCTAGAAAGCGACATCCGATATGATTCCTAAAAGTGTCAGCTCTTAAGAAGCATGCTCAACGGGTTGGAAGCCCTGTCCTTGTGGGACCAATTGCCTTGGTAACCATGTTTGGGAAGTCAACACCCACTACCCAGAAACCACCCCTCCCCCTCCACCTACTCAACAGGCTCCACCCCATCAAAAACACCAGTCAGGTCTGTACAGTTCGATGTAAGAGACAGCGTAGGCAGCCCAAACTACCAATCTCTTTGCTTTACCATCCCGCAATTTTTTTACCCCTCCTCTCATTCAACTGTGTGAGTAACAGACAGAACTGACACACCCAGACTGCGGGCGGAAATTTGGGATAGAAACGGGGCAGGAGCTGGACAGGTGGCATGAGGCTGGGGCAGGAGCTGGACAGGGGGCAGGAGGCTGGGGCAGGAGCTGGACAGGGGGCAGGAGGCTGGAACTGGCTATGGGGCTGGAAGCGGGAACTGGACAGGGGGCATGAGGCTGAGGGCTGGAGTTGGACAGGGGTCATGGGGCTGGAGCTGGAGCATGGGGCTGGATGCTGGACAGGGGGCATGAGGCTGGAGGCTGGAGCTGGACAGGGGGCAGGAGGCTGGGGCAGGAGCTGAACAGGGGCCATGGGGCTGGACCTGTGGCAAGGAGAATTTGGCAGGGGCGGGGCAGGGGTATGGTAGTAGACCAAAGATGTCATTACTATGGGAAAGCATAGATTTAGGAACATGAGGTAAGGTGCATGTTTGTTGATCCTTTGTGTAGTCCAGATCTGTTTCAGTATCCAGCTAAATACATGTATCCTCTTATTAGGGCAAATGCACTCATTATTGGAGCATTGCACAAGTTAACTGAAAGGTTGTTGTCTCTCTGTTGCGCACTTGTGAAATTGGGCTGTACTCTGCTGGCAATACTCGGCCCTCAATCAGGGTGGTTGCGGTTGGTGGGTGTACGTTTGGTTGATGCTTGGCAATGTCGGGGAATTGGCCCCCCCGGATAGGGCCCCAGTGTCACTGGACCCCCCTGTCTCAGACCCAAGGTCTTACACTGCTATATTATTGTGCTGGGGGAGTAGGGTCAGTTCTCATTCCCCACTATAAATCCTTGTAGATGGAAGGAATGCACTTTCTAAATGTTCCCTGTCTCCTGCCCTGTTAAAACTTAAGAGGACATGACGTCTTGGCCCACACCTGCGGAGTACCAGGCTTGACTCGTTGCTGTCCCTGTCCAAAGTCCTCCTGGTTGTGTTGCAGATCAAGACGGTACCTGACGATTTCAGCTGCCACTTTGCTGACCCCTCCCCCGTTTGTCCCTGTCCATCTGGTCATGCTTCTGATCTGGACTAGGTTTAAATAAACTCTGGGCTCAGCACACATGCATTTATTAACTATTACAATTTGGATATGTTCGCCCGGCACAGCCAGAAGACGTCTGGTCACCCCTCTGAGCCTGGTTCCTTTCTAGGTTTCTTCCTACATTTCAGCTTTGTTAGATAATTTTTCCTTGCCACTGATGTTCAACACTACTGTTGTTTGCTCCTTGGGGTTTAAGGCCAGATGTTTTTGTAAAAGCACTTGTTGACAACTGCTGATATAAAAAGGGCTGCTGGTTCAAATCCCCAACCTGGTCAATCGTGACAATGTATCTGGCTGGCTCGGTGAAGTCAGTTTTACGTATGTGTCGGCACCTGCTTTCATCACCGGTGTCGGAAGCAAACTCTGGGGAACCAAACACTCCAGATTCATTTCCCGAGTTCAACAGCTTTTTTATCTCTTGTTCGAATCTGTTCAGCACTTCACCTCTTCTTGCTTGTTCTGTGTACCCTCACCCCTCAAAAGGCCTCAGTTGAAGAGAACTTAAAAGAAGGAATTCCAAGACCTCAACATTTTTCAGGTCCGGACAGGAGGAACTGTACATTGATACAGGGGCCATGGGATACACAGAGAGAGAGAGGAAGAGAGCAAAATAAAGACACTGAAAGAGAGCATTGGAGTGATTTAAGAGATGAAAGGGGGGCAAGGCATATAACCAAGAGAGAGATGGAGAAAGGAAGAGGGGACACATTTACATAGTTCAGCACAAACTTAGGATAATTTTTTTTTGAAAATATTCACTGCAATATTTAAATGTTAGGCCAGAATTTTCAGAAAAATTTACAGCACGTCAGTGCTGAGATTGGACCACTCAATCACAGTCAAGATATCTGTGATGGAAGTTTGATATGGATAATCAAAATAGGATGTGTTGATAAATGCCTTTATAGAACTTTGGACTTTCTTTTAAACATCTTAGTTTTTTACGTAATTGTTTTTAATTATTATTACATTTTGCATAATTTCTCCTGTAGTTTGGCAGGAATACAAAACATTTCTCCAGTAAACACCAACCCTGCGCTCTCACTCTGACATGGGTTCTCATTAAAAAAATATATAATTTGTCATACTTTTTCTTTACCTTTGAAAATGTGGAGTTACAGTAGTTGTGCAGATTTAAAATCTAATTAATTCTCTTTTGATTGAATTTCAAGGCAGAAAAGGGCTGTACATTTTGACTGTGCAGGTTACGTGTGTAGACCTTTGTATATATGAAAGTGAGAGAGAGATAGACAGAGTTACAGAGAGAGAAAGATAGAGGGTTAGCGAGAGGGCTGATGTTCACTAGGCCAGGCTGCTGTCTTAGGTAACCTGAAGAGAGGGCCATGCGCTGGGGGAGTATCAGTGATGAGTGAGCCTGGCCTTGTAGCTTTGCCCTGGGGCTCTTTCTCTCTCTCAGCAGCCAGCGCCTGCTCCCCTGCACACTGCTCTCCCTGGCCCAGTAATCCAATCTGGAGCAGGAACAGGATGAGGACCATACAGTGCATATGATTATTAATAACAATCAGACCCTGGCTCCTTTCAGCTAAGTTAAAGGATGGAGAGGGACTTTAAAGCCAAAGCTGAAGTGCAAAACAGAAAGAGTGATGAGGGGTTGGAATCTGACAAAAAGTAGGAGGGAGTCAGTTGGGAAATAACAACAGTAATCATAGCTTAATGTCCTTCTTCTGAAGGTGGGGGGCATAGACAGAGTCCATCGCCATGGACTAGTGGAGTTAGCGATGTTAATATCTAACAGTGGCTGATGACACTCATCACCAGTGACCTCAGGCCCTGCCCCCACACCCCCAACTCTACCCACTCGCCCTCTCTCTTCCTCTATACCACTCTTCTTTGCTCCCTTTTCCTCTTCTCCCTCGTCCCCTTCAATTTGTATATTGGCAGTTTAGGCCCAACTGGGGTTTAGTGGCTTCCTGACACACAAACAACCCACCCTAACACATGAATAAGGACACAGGCTGTGTGTGTGTGTGTGTGTGTGTGTGTCTGTGTGTGTGTGTGTGTGTCACCGGCTGTCTCCCCTGTGCGTGAGCTGTCAGGCAGTGGGACCCAGGGGCAACCCTCTGTCCCCTTTGGGAGCGCTGAAGGATTGAATGACAATCAACTGTATGAGATTCCGGATGTGCTGAATCCGACCCCCAGGAAGGACTGAAATAGACACTGAAGACCAGCAAGTCCGGGCAGGAAGGAATGAGACAGAGACAGAGAGGTGGGCGGGGGAAGACACACAGAGAGACTGGAAGACCACGTCAGAAAGAGAGATACTAATAAAGATTAAGTAGCAGATAGTGACCAGGGAAAAACATGGAAGCAGAGAGGAAGTAGTTGAAGATGGAGATAAGGTTAGAGAGATTAAAGGAGTTCAGGCACATGGGAAATCGTGTGTGTGTGAACCCCACCACGTTGTGGAAGTAGGGGTGACAAAGAAAAGTCACCCCTCACAGCACCGTGTCAAACAAAGTGAGTTATTTCCTCTTTCCACTATGGGCCAATGGTTCCAAACAGTAGTACCAGTCATGCCACACAACATCCCCTCCACCCTTCCTCCCCCTTTCCTCTCCCTCTCATCCTCCAAATACTTCTGCAACTTGAATTCTCTAGAACAAAACCACTGGAAAAAGTGCACCGAAAAACATTTTCACATGCTCCAAATCATTACAATCATTTAAATGTATATAAATATGTTTTTATACACATACACAGACCACATCAATTTGCAGTGGTCTCTTAATTTTAACCCTTCTGTTCCTTACTCAACTTTTTTGGAAAGGAAAGAAAAAGGTGCAGCGGTCTCTTAATTTTTTCCAGAGCTGTATATATACACTACTGTTAAAAAGTTTTGGGGTCACTTAGAAATGTTCTCATTTTCCATGAAAAAATGCATGAAATGAGACTGAAAAGGCATCATAGTAAAAATTATAGGAAATATAGTCATGAACGAGGATAGAAATAATCATTTTTTATTGAAATACTAATTTTGTCTTTCAAACATTACTTTGGTCAAAGAAACAACAATTATAGCCCTGCAGACCATTCTAGTTGTCACTTTGTTGAGGTAATCTGAAATGATTTCACCCCATGCTTCCTGAAGCACCTCCCACAATTTGAATTGGCTTGATTGGCACTTAAGTACCTTACAGTCAAGCTGCTCCTACAGCAGCTCAATAGGGTTGATATTCGGCGACTGTGCTATCCACTCAATTATAGACAGAATACCAGCTGACTGCTTCTTCCCTAAATAGCTATTGAATAGTTTGGAACTGTGCTTTGGGTCATTGTCCTGTTGTAGGATGAAATTGGCTCCAATCAAGCACCATCCACTGAGTATGGCATGGCATTGCAAAATGGAGTGATAACCTTTCATCTTCTAGATCCCCTTTACGCTGTACAAATCTGCCACTTCGTCACCACCAAAACCCCCCAGACCATCACATTGCCTCCACCATTCTTGACAGAAAGCTTCAAGCACTTCTCTAGAATCTTATTAATTGGTCTGTGACTCACAAATAGTTTTCTTTGTGATCCAAACGTGTTGTCTGTCCATAACACTGTTCAGTGTCAGTGATCTTTTGCCCATCTTAATCTTTTCTTTTAATTGGCCAGTCTGAGATATGGCTTTTTCTTTGCAACCTAAAAAAAGGCCACTATCCCAGTTTTGACTCTTCGTTGTTAACGTTGAGACTTTTGTTTTGCCGGTACTATTTAATGAAGCTGCCAGTTGAAGACCTTTTTCTCAAACTAGGAACTCTAATGTATTAGTCCTCTTGCTCAGTTGTGCACCGGGGCCTCACTCCTCTTTCTATTCTAGAGACAGTTTTATTGCTTTTTTAATCAGCCCAAATGTTTTTTGCAGTGCCACCAATTGCAAAAGGTGTTTCTAATGATCAATTAGCCTTTTAAAATGATGAGCTTGGATTAGCATACACAATGTGCCATAGGAACACAGAACTGATGGTTGCTGATAAACGGCCTCTGTATATCTCTGTAGATATTCCATTTAAAGTCTGCTGCTTCTAGCTATAATTGTCATTTACAACATTAACAATGTGTAAACTGTATTTCTGGACAAAAAAGCTATTTTAATGGGATTTGTTTTGTGCTTTTCTTTAGAAAACAAGGACATTTCTAAGTGACCCCAACTTTTTAACATAGTGTATGCAGATATATTTTTGTTTTTAATATGTGTATGTATGTGCGTGTATATATATATATATATATATATATATATATATATATATATATATATATATATATATATATATATATATAAAAAAATACTGAATATTCATTCTTTCAAGCAGCCAGCATGTTTTTTCTCTTCATAAAGGACAGTGAGGTTTGCTCTTCAACAGTTTGTGGTTGACGTGCATTAAACAGTGCATTAGCTCCTCTGGCCATCGCTCCATCCCTCCATCACTCTATCCTTCCATCACTCCTTCATCCACCCACCCCTCCATTCGGGCCCAGCGGAGATAGGTATTGACATACAGTATCCGACCTTGAAAACAATCAATGACAACCCCACATGTCCCCATCCCACTTACATATACCAATCTACAGTACAAACACCGCGCCAAACACCAAACCAGTTCTATACTGTACCATAACTCACAATACAATGTCAAAGCAGTTCCAAACTATACCATCTCAAACACCAAACCAGTTTCACACAATCCCAAACACCAAACCAGTTCCACAACATACAACACCATAACAAACACCAAACCAGTTTCACACCATACTTCATCACTCAACACCAAACTATTGCAGTTAGACACACCAAGTCTGTTCCACGAATCAATATTACCTTTAAAAAGTAATGCCACAGATGAAACCACATCAGCCACAGCACTTCCACAAACAGTTAAGTTCAATATAAAGAATACATGCGAGGGTCCAGTAAAAGCCCCTTCGCTACATGCTTTTAGTGTTGTTTTCCTCATAAAATAGATATGTGTACAATATTTCAAAGGGGGGTTGCACCTACCTCTAAATGGGGGGAGATCCATGCTGCAGTGGGATGGGGCGTCTTGGGGTTAGGAGGGGGGCAGCTCTTTCAGTTCCGTGGGGCCACAGCGTCGTCCTTCCCTTCCTTCACCTTGGGCAGGCTTTTCAGGAGAGTCCCTGGAGTGCAACCAATCCCACACCTCCTAGGGTCATTCCCCGCAAAGACGAAGCAGGAATAAACCAAGCCCTGACAACCCAGCCCAGAAGACAAGCAACCAACTGCCTTATTGACAAGCAGGCGCTCCACGATGCCTTGTCAGGAGCACGGCAGGGTTAGAGAGGTCCCGGGTCCACAGTACACAGATTAGTAAAGACCAGAGAGCACCAGCGTCACGACAAATATCCGAGAGAATGCAAAAAGTAACAGCCAGGTCCTCCACTTTAGAATGAAAAATTAAATGTGCTGATAGAAAAAAGGAAACCATGTGAAAAAAAGTTAACAAATAAAGTGAAGGAGTTCCAAAATCCCAGCAGTCAGGGATATTGTAGCAGTATGGCTCTGCAGTTTCTCGCTCGTCTCCCTTGAAGCTGAAGGACTGAGTGCTGGATAGCCTCTCTCACACTCACGGTCCTTCTCCCCCCTCGTTCTCGCTCTCTCTCTCACTCTCTCTCTCTCTCTCGGGTCAGTCTATCCTGTCTGTGCATTTATCCTCTCATACTCTCCAAGCTGAGAGTGCGTGTGTTTTTGTGAGTGTGTGTGATTGAGCGACAGACAGAAAGGGGGAGATGGAGGGAGAGAGAGAGGAAGAGAGGGTGGGAAACAGTGAGAAAGGGAGGGGGAAGGGGCTGGACATGAATGGTAGAAGGAAGCAGGGAGTGCTCTGTTCAGGGTTACATGTTTGCTGCAGATAGTTAATGGGTAAGTGGCATCATCAGGCAGAAACTGAATCTCATTTGCTCTCCCTCCGGCGCTGTTCCATATGAGTCTATGAGCAGAGCCTAGATAGAGAGAGAGGGGAGGACAGAGAAAGAGAGCAATGAATGGATAGACGAAGAGATAAAAAGGGAGAATGAGTGAAAGAAATGAAAAGGATAGAGGAAGTAATGGAGAGAAAGGGAAGATGAAAGAGCATGTGAGGAATAAGGGAGAGAAAAAGAGGTTGGAGAAGAGCAAGTGAGGTAAAGCTGTAAAAAGCCTCACAAGGCTGACAGTACCTCAATGTGTAGACAGAGAGTCTGAGGTAGACTGGGTGAGGTAAAGCTGTAAAAAGCCTCACAAGGCTGACAATACCTCAATGTGTAGACAGAAAGACTGAGGAAGACTGGGTGAGGTAAAGCTGTAAAAAGCCTCATGAGGCTGACAGTACCTCAATGTGTAGACAGAGTGAGTGAGGAAGACTGGGTGAGGGAATAAATAGGGGAAGAGGGGGGTGAGATAGATATAATATAACTTGGGAATGTCTATTCTTTTTATGCTTCTGCGTGTGTTTATGATACTTCTGGATATTTTTATGTTCATTATTTTCCATAATTTGGGAATGGAAACATTTCCCATTCCAGTAAAAAATAAATGTAGAGACAGAGGGTGAGGAAACTAAACAACACTGTAAAGAATGTGTATCTACTATCCCTAGTCATTGATCCTTGCACACTTGCAGTTATTTGTACATTATTACAAAAATAATAATATATAATTTGGGAGGTCTTCATCACTTTTAATTAGTGATTAAGGAGATGCCCTAGGCCACAACACCCAATCAATGTTGAGATACTGTATCTTCACATCCGATGCCTTCTGGATCTTATCACACTGGTTACTCAACAAGGAAGTCAATACTGCAATCCTTACGTGCCGGAGGGAGCGCACTGCACTCTCTGGTCTTCAACCTTGATTGAACTCACGTGCCCAAGCCACCACAAGGGTTCTCTAGAGCACAATGCGGCAAGACAGGCATATTTGTGTTGGTCAGTGCCACCAACCTCAGCCAGTCTCCTGAATTTCTGTTATGTTCACTTAGGTTTCATGATGGTTTGCTTCTTGAATGTGAAGTAAGAGAGAGAGAGAAAATAAATCTACAATTGGAGAGCCACAGAAATTATACAAAGCTCTTCCAAGACAAACGTGTAAGTCACAAAACTGCCCCTGAACCTTGTTGAATAAGACAGGTATGTGTTATCAATTCATCAATGATCATGAGACCTAGCGTAAAACCCCCTATTATCATAGCCATTTTTAAATATATGTTATTGTACCGAATAATCATTTGATCAAGTTGTCAATGTTTATTGATTATTATGGTATAAACATATTAACTAGCATGGCACAAATTAGCCTTTATGAAATGTCGTAAATGTTAATATTTTCAGCTAGTTTGTTAGCGATGTGGCTAAATATGCGCGCCCCTATTATCGGCCACAGACCTTGCAGTCAAAGGATTTTGCAATTATCGGCTACCTTACTATTTTGTTCAATAAGGTTTTATTTTATTTTTATCGTTAATCGTACAGTTGTTTCACAGTGCATTTACATTTTGAACTTGAGAGTATTTAGTTCTCCAAACGCTAGAAACGGCAGATAATTGGGGATGGTCTATACATGGGGGAGGTTAGTTATTGTTTACCGCAACAATCTGAAAAGTTAAAGCCTCGTAAAAATCCATTTACATAGACATTTTGCTTGAAACTAACATCTTATTTTAGGGGTTAAACATTCATTTAAAAGTTGAAGAATGGGGCTGTACATATTTAACCTGCTATCAGCAATGAGGTTGGAAAAGGGCAGAAAATTGTTAAATACACAACTTATTTCTCAGGCTAAACAAGGCTAAGTACAGTATGTTGTCGCTTTATCTAATTATGAAACAAATGCCTAAATGGAAAATATCTAGATGACCGGCTTGCCATCTTTAGGTGGCTTGAAATTAAGTTGCAATTTTTTATCTGATCAAGGCTTGATGAAACAATGATTGACAAATAGCAGGCACAGGTCATTGAATTATACAATGTTGGAATATTGTTTTCGACACTATTTTGAAATCATGGTTGTGAAGATGCTTTTGCATTTTTTCTAAATATTTTTTTAACAATTACCTGTCTTTCTCCATACACGACATTCACTGGTCCTGTGTCCTTCCAGTCAGTCACCGTTTCCATATCCCCGGAGTCTGTCACTGGTTCTCTTTATAAACTATTTTCAAGACAAATACAATTGCTCTGTTTGCTTTAATGTTTCCTCTAACCTGCTTCTTTTGGCTAACTTCTGTACTTCCTGTGTCGTTCTGGAAAGCCATGTAAGCAACATTCTTTAATGATGATTAACTGTCAATGCTAATATTGATCATGTATAACATTTTTGCTGTCAAATGTATAATTCAGGCCCTTCAGTTCGGCCAGTCTGCCCCGGCCTCCTGTCTTACTCAGCAGGTTCTGTGTGACTTGACTATTCCATATACTGTGTAAACAGTATACATACAGAATATACCTCCACACAGCTCCAGCCATCTCCATATATTATATAACTCCACACGGCTCGAGTCTTCTCCATATATTATATACCTACACACAGCTCCAGTTATCTCCATATATTACGTACCTCCACACGGCTCCAGTCACCTCTATATATTATATACCTCCACACAGCTCCAGTTATCTCCATATATTATATACCTCCACACGGCTCCAGTCATCTCCATATATTATATACCTCCACACGGCTCCAGTCATCTCCATATATTATATACCTCCACACGGCTCCAGTCATCTCCATATATTATATACCTCCACACAGCTCCAGTCATCTCATTAAAGTATATACCGCCATAGTTCAAGTAATCTCCATAAAGAATAGACCAATCAGCCAAAACATTATGACCGCCTGCCTAATATTGTATAGGTCCCACTTTTATTAGGTCCCAATAATATTGTATAGGACACCACAAGACCTGAATGTGTGCTGTGGTATCTAGCACCAAGACGTTAGCAGCAAATCCTTTAAGTCCTGTAAGTTGCGAGGTAGGGCCTCCATGGATCAGACCTGTAAGTCCAGCACCTCCCACAGGCGCACACTTGAATTCAGATCTGGGGAATTTGGAGGTCAACTCAACACCTTGAACTTGTTGTTCTGCCCCTCAAACCATTCCTGAACCATATTTGCTTTGTGGCTGGGTGCTTTATCCTGCTGAAAG